>CAJHQP010003907.1:0-61131 GCA_905132765.1 Moricandia arvensis | reverse complement strand
AACTACAAAGGATCTATGGGAGAATCTTCAAATTGTTTATGGGAATCTGTGCAACCTGAGCAGAGTATTTGAAGTCAAGAAGATTATCAACAACCTGAGCCAGGAAGAAGTAGAGTTTAATCAATACTTTGGAAAGTTCAGAAGCTTGTGGGCAGAGCTGGATACATTGAGGCATTTCTCTGTTGATCCAGATGTCATAAGAGAGAGGTATGAACAAGACAAGGTCTTCAGCCTTCTCTTGAATATAAATCCATCCTACAGCCAGTTAATCAAGCATGTTCTAAGGAAAGATAAACTTCCTAACCTAGATGGGATGTGTGCTCTTGTTCAAAGAGAACAAATATCACATACACTCTTTACAAGGGAAAGGAAGCCTGCTCTCAAGGATATGCACAGTAAGAATGGAAGGATGGTGCTGCTACCAGGGCACAAGAAGACCAAGAAAAGACATGTCAGGAAGAGAAACCAACCAAGCTTGTTTACTCTCAAGTCTGGTGGGATTAAACTCAAGAAGAATGACTCTCCATGTCCTGAAGTGGCGCATGAAGGTGCATCTATGTACTCAGCACTTACCAGTGATTCCAATGGAGGAAAATCATGGACGAACACAGTGATCAACGATGGTCCTATTAGAATGAGTGAGATTGAGCCACTGATCAAGGCAGCTAAGGCCATCATCTCCGCAAAGCAGTCTAGTACACATTCCCTTATCTCTAGGCCAATCATAATAGATTCAGGAGCTAGTCATCATATGATTAGTGATAGAAATCTTATTAGTGATGTTAGGCCTGCCTTAGGGAATGTAACAATAGCTAATGGAGATAAGGTAATGATAGAAGGAATAGGGAACCTTAAGTTGTTTGATAGAGAGTCAACTGCCTTCTATATGCCTAGTTTTGCCTCTAACCTCCTTTCTGTGAAAAAGGCCACGGTTGACATGAATTGTCAGGTGGTTTTTAGGCCTAATGATGTTGAGTTTCAGGACCTTAAGAAAGGGAAGGTGATTGGTGAAGGAAGCAGTCAGGGTGGTTTATACCATCTCCAAAAGACTAAGCTTTCTAAACCCTCTACTCCTTTTCATTTATGCATGACCAGTAACTCATCTGTGTGTGATAGCACTACTTGGCATGCTAGATTAGGTCATCCTCACACTCGTGCATTAGAGATCATTATGCCTGATATGTCATTTAATCACTTAGAATGTGAAGCATGCATCTTAGGAAAGCATTGCAAATCTGTTTTTCCAACATCAGAAACCATTTATGAGAAATGCTTTGACTTAGTTCACTCTGATGTTTGGACCTCTCCTTGTATCTCTAGAGATAACCATAAGTATTTTGTCACCTTTATAGATGAAAAATCAAAATACACTTGGATCACTTTCCTGCCTTCTAAAGATCGTGTGTTAGATGCTTTTATGAACTTTCAAGCATATGTCTCTAACCACCTTAAGGCTAATGTGAAGGTATTGAGGTCAGACAATGGAGGAGAATATACAAGCCATGCATTCAAAAATCATCTGGCAAGACATGGCATAGTTCA
This sequence comes from Moricandia arvensis, assembly GCA_905132765.1. NCBI lineage: Eukaryota > Viridiplantae > Streptophyta > Magnoliopsida > Brassicales > Brassicaceae > Moricandia > Moricandia arvensis. Next base: position 59,589 of record CAJHQP010003907.1, on the reverse strand, counting down.
TCAAACAAGCTGCCCTTATACTCCTCAGCAAAATGGAGTGGCTGAAACGAAAAACAGGCATCTGATGGAGGTGGCCATATCAATTATGTTCCATGCAAATGTTCCTAAGAGATTTTGGAGTGATGCGGTGGTAACAGCATGCTATTTAATCAACCGGATTCCTACCAAGGTGCTCAAGGACATCTCTCCTTATGAAGTGTTGAACCAAACCAGACCATCTATCCACCACCTCAGAGTGTTTGGATGCGCCTGCTTTGTGTTAATACCAGGAGAGCAAAGAAATAAGTTAGAGGCAAAGAGCATGAAGTGCATGTTAATTGGATACTCATCTACACAAAAAGGATACAAGTGCTACAATCCTGAAACAAGAAAAGTACTTGTATCCAGAGATGTGAAGTTTATGGAAGGCAAAGGGTTTTATGCTGAGAAGATTTGGGATGAGCTCAAAGATCTGTCTCAAGCATCAGACAAGGCCAACAATCTGAGAATTATTATGGAAAGTCTTGGAATCAGTCTCACAAAATAAAAGGAGACCACTAGAGAGGCTCCTCCTAGTCAAGAGACTGGAAAAGAATCTGAAGGAATCACTCATCCTGATCCTGAAGGGGGCAATGGACAGGAACCAGAAGTGCAAGATGGTTCAGAAGTTCATGATCAGGATGGTGTTGAAGAACCAGAACCTGAACCTGAACCTACTCAAGTTCATGAAGAAGAAGAGGCAGACTAGGTTCAGCCACTAAGAAGAAGTACAAGGATCAAGAAACCTACATCAAACTGGATCAACACTAGAGTTTATTTCAATGCTGAAGCAGTGGCTCATCCAATAAATGCAGTGTGTTCTCTTTCTCAGTATCCAGAGGAACATCTAGTCGTCATTGGGGAATTGGATCAGGAATATATTCCAAGATCACATGAAGAAGCCATGGAGCATAAAGAGTGGAGAGAGTCTGTTGGAAATGAGACTAATGCAATGATAGTCAATGATACTTGGTATGAAGTTGAGCTTCCCAAAGGCAAGAAAGCAGTGACAAGTCGTTGGATCTTCACCATCAAATACAATGCTGATGGAACAGTAGAGAGGCGCAAGACAAGGCTAGCAGCAAGGGGGTTTACTCAGACATATGGGGAAGACTATCTCGATACTTTTGCACCAGTCGCCAAACTACACACCATAAGGATCATCCTCTCTTTAGCAGTAAACTTGGAGTGCGATCTATGGCAGATGGATGTGAAGAATGCCTTCCTACAAGGAGAGTTAGAATATGAAGTGTACATGAGACCACCCCCTGGTCTGGAAAACCTTGTCAAACCAGGGAATGTACTTAGGCTGAAGAAGGCAATCTATGGCTTGGAGCAATCACCAAGGGCCTGGTATCACAAGCTAAGGACAACACTCAATGGAAGAGGTTTTGTGAAGTCTGAAGCTGATCACACCCTCTTCACTCTAACCAGTCAACAAGGCATTGTGGTCATTCTAGTATATGTTGATGACATTATAATCACATGCAGTGACAAGGAAGGTATTCTCTCAACCAAAATGTTTCTTAAATCAGCATTTGATATCAAGGATTTGGGAGAGTTGAAGTACTTCCTAGGGATAGAAATATGCCGCTCTAAAGAGGGGCTTTTCTTATCCCAAAGGAAGTACACACTTGATCTTTTAAATGAGGCAGGAAACCTTGGAGGAAGACAAGCCAAAACTCCATTAGAAGAAGGCTACAGGATACTGAGAGAGGGGGAGTTTGAGAACACTCCCTTTGAAGATGTCAAGAAGTATAAGAGGATGGTTGGAAAGCTCATATATCTAACTATCACTAGGCCAGATGTGTGTTTTGCTGTGAACCAAGTAAGTCAGCATATGAAAGCTCCTAAGGTTCATCACTAGTACATGGTGGATAGGATCTTGAGATACTTGAGAGAAGCTCCTGGTCAAGGTGTTTGGATGGGATGCATTGGAAGCACTGAGATCACTGGATATTGTGATGCTGATTGGGCAGGAGATAGGGTTGATAGGAAATCAACTACTGGTTATTGTGCATTTATTGGAGGCAACTTAGTGACCTGGAAGAGCAAGAAGCAGAAGGTTGTGTCATGTTCAAGTGCTGAGGCAGAGTATAGAGCTATGATAAAGCTCACCAATGAGTTGATATGGATCAAGGGATTACTTGGGGACTTGGGGATCGAGACTAGATCACCAATCACCATGCATTGTGATAATCAAGCTGCCATTCATATTGCCAGCAACTCAGTTTTCCATGAAAGGACTAAACACATTGAAGTAGACTGCCACAAGGTTAGGCAAGCTGTGGAGAAGAAAATCATCCTACCTTGTTACACAAGGAATGAAGACCAGCTAGCTGACATCTTCAGCAAGGCAGCAAGCACCAAAGTCTGTGAGTTCATCCACTCTAAGTTGGGACTCATAGACCTCACGTCTCACTGACTCTCCTAGCATGAAGGCCTCTACTCTTTTTCCTTGGTGTGTTTTTATCCCACTGGGTTTTGCAGACTAAGGTTTTAATAAGGGATGTTCTTCATGTTTCCAAGCTTGACCTGTCCATATTGTCAAGCTTGAGGGGGAGTACTGAGATGAAGAACCAAAGAGAAGAGAAGAAGAAGCCAAAGAGAAGAGAAGAAGAAGTGATCTGGTCGAGTATTTTTAATCTTGTCTACACAACTCGACCAGAGATAACCTAGCTTGGTTTGCAAGGAAAGGAAGGTGAAACTTGGGAGCCAAACTCTTTCTAAGGAACCAGAGACACGTTGGGGTTCAGTTTGACCAGAGGCAAGAGTTTGAATAAGTTTGAATGGGAAGATCACATGTTCTGCTTAAGGAGAGAGAGCTGTTATGACCTGTCCTTTTCACCTATTCCACCAGCAAGATATTTTAATCTTTTCCCTTTTTTTATTCTTTTCTTTATCTCTGGTTTATCTCTGGTTTATCTCTGGTTTGTCTTTACTCTTTTCCTTATCAAGGTTTTATCTCTAAGGAGGGTTTTCTTTGGTAAGGTTTTTAATGAGGAAGATCTCATGGCATTCCAAGCTTGACTTGTTCCACATGGTCAAGCTTGAGGGGGAGTGTTGAAATAAGTGAGTACATGAAGGCATTAATACCAAGAAGAGATCAAGAGAAGAAAGGAAGAAGACTTAAAGAAGACTCATGCAGTTTGAAATTCAAAACTAGATTTGCTGGAAAACAGCTGTCTTGCAGAAAAACAGCTGTCTTGCACTTATTGTCCTCTCTCTCTCTCTCTCTCTTCTATATGTCTTTATATCTATTGTATGAACCACGAAATTAAGATAAGAAATCAGAAAACTCCTCTATTATCTCTATTCTCTCTCATCCAGAAACACTATTCTCACTCTCTATCTTAACATTTTCGAATCAAACACACACTCTCTCTCCTATTCTTGAGTGTTCTTCACTATGTTCTTCATAAAACTTTCAGAAAGTGATTTTGTGCGGAAGATAAGTTAGAACAAGGTTTCAAGAGCTTAATGGCTCTGATACCATGAAAGAATGTGAGAATTATAAAGAGTTTATGTGAGAATACAGAAGAACTCAGCAAGAACAAGAGAGAGAGAGGGAGAGAGTTGTAGAGAGAGAACCAGAATAATGAGGAACTAAATTCCTTGCTTAATGTGTTATGGGAACAACCCATAAATAGGGAAACAATAGGCAAGCAGACAGAAGAGAAAATAATAAACAAATACATCAGAAACAGCCAAATTGGCTCAACCAGCAGCAGAGAAAGGGACAGGTCTTAAGTGGTCCCAAGAATTCAAATTCAAAGTCTTCAGCTCACATGTGACTTCTTTCCTTGTCTCCAACGTCCATATAGTCTTGGTGTGACTAGAATGAAGTTTTCTGGTTAAGGTAACCAGTTCTGATCCATTTAGCACTTCCCCTTATCTTGCATGCCAAGTTAGGGCACTTCCTCTTGTCTTGCACGCCAAGTTAGGGCAAGGTTGTACGGACAACCTTATTTCACAAGCTTCACTTAAACACTGCTTATTCTTCTGATTGTGTTGTCTTTTATCTCTTGATGTCTTCATCTCAACATTTGATACATCATACTTACCTTGGAGATCAAGTTTATAGGCATTGTCATTGATCTTGTGGATGATCTCGAAGGGTCCATCAACCCTGGGAATCAGCTTGGACTTCCTCTCGTTGGGAAACCTATCCTTCCTCAGGTGAAGCCAAACTTGGTCACCGACTTCAAAGACCCTCTCACGCCTTCCCTTGTTGGCTTGCTTCTCATAGAGCTTGGTTTTCTGCTCAATGTTTTGTCTAGCCTTCTCATGGATTTGTTGGACCATCTCAGCTTTCTACTTACCGTCCAAACTAACCCTTTCACACTAAGGAAAGGCATCAGATCCAAAGGAGAGGTGGGATTGAACCCATAAACAATTTCAAAAGGGGAATACATAGAAGCAGAATGCATGGCATGATTGTATGCAAATTCACAGTGTGGTAAGTATTCTTCCCAAGTTTTCAAGTTCTTTCTAATGAATGCAAGCAGGAGTGTTCCTAGAGTTCTATTAACTACCTCAGTTTGTCCATCAGTTTGTGGATGACATGTATGAGAAAACAACAACTTAGTGCCTAGCTTAGACCAAAGAGTCTTCCAAAAGTAACTAAGAAACTTAGTGTCCCTATCTGAAACTATAGTCCTAGGCATTCCATGTAAACGAACAACCTCTTTAAAGAACAAGTTAGCAATATGCAATGCATCATCAGTCTTATGACATGCTATGAAATGTGCCATCTTAGAGAACCTATCAACAACAACAAAGATTGAGTCCTTTCCGGTTCTAGTCCTAGGCAATCCAACAATGAAATTCATGGATATGTCATTCCAAGGATGGTGTGGGATGGGTAAAGGAGTATAAAAACTCTGGGATTGGACTTGGGACTTAGCATGCTTGCAAGTAGCACACTTTCCCACAGATTCTCTCCACATCTCTCTTCATGTGCGGCCAATAGAAGTGATCCGGCAAAACTTTAAGGGTCTTGGCAATCCCAAAGTGTCCCATTAGACTGCCCCCATGGGATTCCCTCCGAGATAGTGCATCAGCAACTATGTTCTCCTTACCTTGTTTATACTTGATCACGTATGGGAAGGTCTCAATGAACTCAACCCATCTTGCATATCTCTTACTAAGCTTACTCTGCCCTTTTAGATACTTTAGGGACTCATGATCAGTGTGGATGACAAACTCCTTGGGACACAAGTAATGTTGCCATGTATGCAAGGCCCTCACCAAGGCATAGAGTTCCTTGTCATAGGTTGCATAGTTGAGAGTGGCTCCTCCAAGCTTCTCACTAAAGTAGGATATGGGTTTCCTATCCTGCATCAACACATCACCAATTCCAATTCCTGAAGCATCACATTCTATTTCAAAAGTTTTGGTTAAGTCAGGAAGCATAAGAAGAGGTGATTGAGTAAGCTTCTCTTTTAGGCATTGGAAAGCCTTCTCTTGTGCTTCTCCCCACTTGAGTCCGACATCCTTCTTTATCACTTCAGTTAAGGGAGCTGCAATGGTGCTAAAGTCTCTCACAAAACGCCTATAGAACCCAGCAAGCCCATGGAAACTTCTCACTACTCCTACTGAGGTTGGGCTCGGCCAGTCCTTGATGGCTTTGATCTTCTCCTCGTCCACCTTAACTCCATCTGCACTCACAAAAAAGCCTAAAAAAACCAAGTTATCCGTGCAAAAAGTGCACTTCTTCAAGTTGGCAAAAGGTTTTTCAATTCTCAAAACATTCAGGACAGCCCTAAGATGTTCTATATGTTCTTCTAAAGTCTGGCTATATACTAAGATGTCATCAAAGTACACAACAACAGAAATGCCTATGAATGATCTAAGAACATGATTCATTAACCTCATGAATGTACTAGGTGCATTTGTCAATCCAAATGGCATAACAAACCACTCATATAATCCATGCTTTGTTTTAAATGCAGTTTTCCATTCATCTCCTTCTTTCAAATCTATCTTAGAAAAGATGCAAGAGCCATGCAATTCATCAAGCATATCATCTAATATAGGTATAGGGTGGCGATACTTCCCTGTGATGTTGTTGATTGATCTACAGTCAACACACATACGCCAAGAACAATCCTTCTTAGGCACTAGCAGCACTGGTACAGCACATGGGCTCAAGCTCTCTCGGATATAGCCCTTCTCCATGAGTTCCTCTACTTGTCTTTGCAATTCCTTGGTCTCAACCGGATTGGTTATGTAGGCTGGTCGGTTTGGAAGTGTAGATCCTGGAATAAAGTCTATCTGGTGCTCAATCCCTCGCAAAGGAGGTAACCCAATGGGATTGTCCTCTGGAAATACATCTTGGAACTCTTGCAAAAGAGAAACCAATTCAGTCGGATACACCGGTGTAGAATCTGTTAAGTTCAAAAGAGTTTCTTTAAACACAAGTAAGATAGCTGGTTGTTTAGAATAGAGAGTTCTTTTGATATCACCCATGTTTGAATAGAACTTTGGCAGCTTAGTTCCAGCCGGTTTGAGATCAATCTCCTTCTTCTTTTGGAGTTGAATCTGATCATGCTGAACTTCCTTAGGTGTCAAGGGAACTAGGACAGTCTTCCGCCCCTTGAACTCAAAGGAGTGCTTGTTGGTGAAAACATCATGGATAACTCGGCGATCAGATTGCCAAGGTCTTCCAAGAAGTATGTGACCAGCTTCCATAGGTAACACATCACACAAGACTTCATCCTCATATCTCCCTATGGCTAAAGGAATGAGAACTTGAGTTGAAACCTTCATGGTGCCTTCTTCATTCAGACATTGTAGCCGGTAAGGTTTTGGATGCTTCTAAACCTTCAAACCCAACTTCTTGACCATTGTCTCACTAGCAGCATTCACACAACTACCTCCATTAACTATGAGGCTGCAAACCTTTCCTTGTACCAAGCACCGGGTATAGAATAGGTTCTCACGTTGCTCTAGCTCCTCAGTCTTGGTTTGCAAGTTTAGAAGCCTTCTTGTTACTAAAAGCTTCCCCTTGACTGGTCCTTCTTCATGCTCTTCTTCACTCTCTTCTTGGTCAGACTCGGTGTTGTCATCTTCTGAGGCATACTCACCATCTTCCAGCAAGATCATGACTCTCTTGTAAGTACATTCATTGGCATAATGACCTCGTCCTTGGCACTTGAAACACTTGACATCACGAGCTCTAGAACTAGAAGCCTCAGCCTTGCCCTTGCCCTTGTCAAGAGCACTGCTTGGTTTGGTTTCTTCTCTCTGATAGGACTAGTTGTCGTTCTGATACGGCTTAGACTCCTTAGGATAAGTTGACTTCTCTTCCTTGGTGTTGTGTAGCCGGTTGGATCCATAGTTGGCTCGTGAATGTCCCTTCCTCTTGAGCTGTTGTTCCACAAGAATAACCTTGTGTAACATCTTTTCTAGCTCCACATAACGTTGCATCTCAACATTGTCTTGTATATCTCGGTTTAGACCACACAGGAACCTTGACATTGTTGCTTCTCTATCTTCTGATATGCTAGCTCTTAGCATGAGTAACTCCATCTTCTGGTAGTACTCCTCCACTGATCTTGAACCTTGAGTAAGCTTCCTGAGCCTGTGGTGCAAGTCTCTATGGCAATGACTCAGAACAAACCTCTTGCGCATGATAGACTTCATCTCTGTCCAAGTCTCAATTGTTTCCTCTCCATTCATTCTACGGTTAGTGATGTACTGATCCCACCAACTTAGAGCATAGTCATAGAACTCAATAGCAGCTATCTGGATCTTCTTGTAGTTTTTGTACTGCTTACACTGAAAGACCAGCTCAATCTTCTTCTCCCACTCAAGGTAGGCATCCGGATCAGCTTTACCATGGAAAGGGGGTATTTTGATCTTCAAACCAGCAAGCTCATCTCCCTGGTTTGTCCTTCCTTCTTGTCCACGCCTATGTCTTCTTTGGCTTTGCCTTGATGATGAACTGATATGTTCATAGTAGTTGTCAGTTTCTTCAGAGCCAGCATGCTCTTGTCGAGTTGCATTAGGTCTCTCTTCTCTCCTAGTCTCTCGGTTGGGACTTTGACCAGTATCTCTCCTTAGTTCCTCTCTGAACTCTCTGCGGATTTCATTAAGATTGGTCCTCATCATCTCGGTCATGGTTGCTACCATAGTCTGGTTCAGTTGGGCAGTCATGGCTTCCATGAGTAGCTTGTTCTTCCGGACTAGTTCAGCTTCTTCTTCAGACTCGGTCCCCATTGCTTCCTTCACAAAGGAAGAAAAGATAACCAGTAAAAACTTTCTAGGTAAACAAGAGAAGCAAAAAGGAAAAAGACCAACACAAACAAAAGCTTGTTTTGCAAGACAAAAGAGAAAAGGATAATCGGCTAGGTAAAAAGAGAACTAGGGTTTCTGATTTCAAGCAAAAAGGAAATTCTTTAATCTTTGTCTAAACTTCTCTAAGGTTTTCTAGCAGCCTAAACAACCTAAATCTACTCGTGTTCAAGATGGTTAAGTTGATTAGCAGATGAAACAAAGAGATTTAAAGAGCAAAGAACTTATGCGGCTAGGGTTAACATTCTAGGGTTTCCGCAAGCAAAAAAGGAAAAAGCTTTAAACCTTGTCTAATCTCTATGAGTTTCGAGCATCCCTAATCAGATTAGATCTACTGCTTGTTCAAGTTAACAAAGGTTTATTGCTGATGAAACAAAAAGAAACAAGAGAGAACGAGTACTTCCCAAACCAAAGTCGCTCTGATACCACTTGATGCCCCTAGGATGCTCTTTGGTTGATTGGGAGGATAGATCCTTGCAAGAACGAATCAGAGACTCAAGTTCCTCAAGGTTGTGGGATGAATGGTGACACAAGAGGGATGAGAATACTCTTGATACTACTAGATGATTAGCTTGGATATGACACACCAAGTAAACACCCTTAAGCTCCGGATACAACACACCAGAGAACTCGACACACTTTCTAGAGAGAGTGCCGTCAAGAGAGAAAAGAACTTGAAGTTTATTGATTGCTTGAGTACAATCGGGTTAAGGGAACCCTTTAAATAAAAAGAAACCAGAGAACAGGCTCTCTAGGGTTTCGAAAATAATAAAAAGGAAAACTATAGTTTAAGAATAACATAAGCTAAAAAATGTAATACTTCTGCTAGTCTTGGGCCGAGATAGAGCCTAAGTGATTTGTAAGACAAGTCGTGGCCTCGTTAAAAAACTTCCTTCGGAAAACCTCGTGGGACAAAACCAAAAGCAAGGAAAAGAGCACACACCAAATGTCTTGCCTAGACACTAACTCAGCTTGATGTAGAGATGGCTTGAATGGTGATCAATGTGAGAATAGATAGATTTAAGTGTGAGGGGGTTGTAGAGACAGAGTATGGTCGATTTAGATGAAGAAGAATGAAAGGAACCAGAGAGAATGGAGGAGAATACTATGGAGAGTATAAGGAGAATGAGAGTGTTCTTGAGAGTGTTCTAAAGAGATTTTCGTGAGAGAGAGAGTAAATAGAGAATATAGGACTTAGAACAGAGAATAATGAAGCAAAGAGGACTCCTCACCCCTTTGGTTTAATTTCGTGTACACAGGCTCTTAAATTGCCAAAGAACAACAATAAAAAACAAAATATCAGAGACAGAATTAAATAAAGATAAATGGAAGAAGACAACGCAGAGACTGAGGCTCTGTGCTGGTCTGGGCGAGATAGGGACATGTTTAAACGGTCCCCTCCCCTTAAGCTCACATGTGATCCAGTTTGAATTCAAAATGGAAACTTTGGCGCCAACTCCCTCTCTTCTTTTCTTGGCCGACATAAATCTCACCCGGGATATGCACATTGGTCTTGATTCTTTTGCACAAACTTTGCACCAAAGATTATCTTCAACCCTTTTTTTGCACATTGATCTTTGGGTGTTTTGAGGCTGACCCGAACTTTGCACTTCATTATCTTTCTTGTGCAAATCTTGTGCAAAATAATGTTTTTGTACAAACTTTGCACATGATTATTTTTGCACAATCTTTGCACAAGGGACCTTCCTTCTCAGTTGGTGCTTCTTCCTTATTCACTGCAAAGTATCTATGTTGAAGCTGACAAACGAGCTGGTATGGATCAAAGGTATTCTCAAACATCTGGAGATTGAACACACCACTCCTATGACAATACATTGTGATAATCAAGCAGCAATTCATATTGCATCTAACTCAGCCTTCCATGAGAGAACAAAGCACATAGAAGTTGATTGTCATAAGGTGAGGCAGATGATTGTCTCAGGAGTGACATTGCCATGCTATACAAGGAGCGAGGACCAACTTGCGGATGTGTTCACCAAGGCTGTGAGATTAAAGACAACTAGCCTTTAACCCGCGCGCCCACGCGGGTGTTATTTTTATTATAAATTGTTTTAAACAATTTATTTGATATAATTGTATATAGTTGAAATTTAATATTTGATATCCATTATCCGAATCGAGATCCACTTTTATCCGTTCTGAAAAAGGGATATTCAAGAGTCCGGATCGGGATCTGGATAGTGATTTTACGGATTCGGTGAATTTGAGTACAAATCCAAATAGTAAAATTTTAAGTATGGATATTCGGATCTGGGTATAGATCCGGATATTAAATATTTTAAATTTAATTATATTTTATATGTATATTATATATATTTTATAAGTAAAAAATAATTTTATTAAATTTTAATGATTTTAAGTTTTTTAAAATAATAATTTAAAATAGACAAAATAAATATTTAATAGATAGTTTCTTATTTTTTTAATTTTAAAAAACAGGTTTAGATATCGGTGGGTATTCAGTCGAATATCCTAATCGTGAATATCCAAAAAGCTTGAATCCATTGTATTTGGATGATACATTGTATTATATGGTGATTAAATTAAAATATATATATGTGTTTGTTGTGTTTTATTTTATTTTGTTAAGAAATAATATTTAGATGTTTGGATGCAAGGATAATATCAATGGTATTCTTTGTAAATATTAGGTAGAATTGAGGGGTATTTCCTATTTGTACTCCTCTTTTAATAGATTAGATGAGTCCCAACCTTGAAAGGATGGACTCCATTGTCTTTAATCTCACAGCCTTGGTGAACAAATCCGCAAGTTGATCCTCGCTCCTTGTATAGCATGGCAATGTCACTCCTGAGACAATCATCTGCCTCACCTTATGACAATCAACTTCTATGTGCTTTGTTCTCTCATGGAAGGCTGAGTTAGATGCAATATGAATTGCTGCATGATTATCACAATGTATTGTCATAGGAGTGGTGTGTTCAATCTCCAGATGTTTGAGAATACCTTTGATCCATACCAGCTCGTTCTTCAGCTTCAACATAGCTCTATACTCCGCCTCAGCACTTGAGCAGGAGATAACCTTTTGCTTCATACTCTTCCAAGTAACCAGGTTTCCTCCAACGAATGTACAATACCCAGTAGTTGATTCCTATCCACTCGATCTCCTGCCCAATCAGCATCACAATACCCAACTACTTCTGTACTACCATTACATCCCATCCAAACTCCTTGTCCAGGAGTTCCACTCAAGTACCTCAGTATCCTATCAACCATTTTCCAGTGATGGACCTTTGGAGCCTCCATATGCTGACTTACTTGATTCACTGCAAAGCATATATCTGGTCTTGTGATAGTCAAGTATATCAGTTTTCCAACCATCTTCCTGTAAAGTTTAGCATCCTCAAACAGTTGTTTTTCTTCAATCTCCCCTCAAGTAAAACCTTGTACCCCTCTTCAAGAGGTGTCTTGGCTATCTTTCCTCCAAGAAAGCCAGCTCCCTTTACCATATCTTGAGTATACTTCCTCTGATTCATGAACAGACCCTCCTTAGATCTGCATATCTCAATACCCAAGAAATACTTTATCTCCCCCAAGTCCTTGATATCAAACACAGACTTGAGAAAGTCTTTTGTGGCTTGAATCCCTGCCTTATCATTCCCTGTGATGATCAGATCATCCACGTACACCATAATAACAATGATCCCTGAAGGTCCTTTTAAGGTGAAGAGAGTATGGTCTAATTCAGACTTCCTGAAGCCTCTTCCATTAAGAGTAGTGCTGAACTTCCTATACCATGCCCTTGGTGATTGTTTCAGCCCATATATAACCTTCTTCAATCTCAAAACATTTCCTGGCTTTACTAGATACTCAAGACCAGGAGGAGGATGCATATATACTTCATCCTCAAGCTCTCCTTGCAAGAAAGCATTCTTCACATCCATCTGCCACAAATCCCACTCCAAATTGGTTGCAACTGATAGGATGATTCGAACTGTATGTAGCTTGGCAACAGGAGCAAATGTGTCAATGTAATCTTCTCCATAGGTTTGTGTAAACCCTCTTGCTACCAATCTGGTCTTCTTCCTATCAACCTTTCCATTTACCAGATACTTTATTGTGAAGATCCATCTACTAGTCACAGCCTTCTTCCCTTCCAGTAGTTCACTCTCATACCAAGTGTCATTCTTGATCATTGCATCCCTTTCACTGCCCACTGACTCTCTCCATTCCTTGTCCTTCATAGCTTCCTCATAGGATCTTGGAATGTCACTTTCATCCAGATTACACATAAACACCATGTGTTCTTCTGGATACTCTGGAAAGGAACACACTGCTTGAGAAGGATGCTTCACAACCTGGGCATTGTAGTACACTCTCGTGTTTACCAAGTTGGAAGGATCTTTTCTCTCCCTAGTGCTTCTTCGCAGAGGCTGAACTTCTTCTTGAGTTTCTGTTTCTGTATCATTAGCCTCCTCTTGGTCATGATATTCTTCCTGCTCATCTTCACTAGACTGAGCCACATCTTGATCATGATGTCCTGAATCCTCTTGGTGCTGCTCTTGCACACTTGATTCAGATTCACTCCCCCCTCATGATCAAGAGGATTATTCTTTCAGCGTCTCTAACCTGATCAGAAGGAGTATTCCTTCTTATCTCCTGATTTTGGGACATGTCTATCCCAAGCTTCTCCAATAAGTTCCTCAGATTCACTGCGTTATTCTCTGGTTCATTAGACATATCCTCCAGGTCCTTCCAGTTCTTCTCCTCATAATACCCCTTTGTCTCCATGAACTTCACATCCATGGATCCAACACTATCCTTGTTACTGGATCATAGCATTTATATCCTTTTTGAGTTACTGAGTACCCAATGAACATAGCTCTAGTGCTCTTTGCATCCAGCTTGTTCTCTGTTCTCCAGGAACCAAGACATAGCATAGACTCCCAAAGACTCTCAGATGATCTATGTAGGGCTTGGTCTTGTTCAACACTTCATGTGGAGACACATCCTTCAGCACCTTGGTTGGGATCCTATTGATGAGATAGCAGGCAGTCTGAACAGCATCACTCCAGAAACGCCTAGGGACATTAGTGTGGTACATCATGGATCTAGCACCCTCCATCAAGTGTCTATTCTTCCTTTCAGCAACCCCATTCTGCTGTGGCGTGTAGGGACAGCTGGTCTGATGTACTATTCCGTGCTTAGCCAAGTGATTTTTGAAGGCATTACTGGTGTATTCACCTCCATTATCAGACCTTAGTACCTTCACAGTAGCATTGTAATGGTTAGTAACATATGCTTGGAAGTTTATAAAGGCATCCAGAACTCTATCCTTAGATGGAAGCAAAGTGATCCAAGTGTATTTAGACTTTTCATCAATGAATGTCACAAAATACTTCGGATTGTCCCTAGACACACACGGGGATGTCCACACATCAGAGTGAACTAGATCAAAGCAGTTCTCATATATAGTTTCAGATGCTGGGAAAACAGTCCTACAGTGCTTCCCTAATATGCAAGCCTCACACTCTAAATGATTGAATGATAAAGCAGGAAGGATCAGTTATATTGCTCGAGTATGAGGATGACCCAACCTAGCATGCCAAGTAATGCTTTCAGTCATTAAAGGGTTTAAGGAGCTTAGTTGTGTGAAGGTAGTAGAGCTCATTTTTGACATCTCCTCTGCCAATAACGTGTCCAGACTCCAGGTCTTGAAACTCCACCTCATTTGGCCTGAAGACAACTTGACAATTAAGGTCCACTGTTGCCCTCTTCACAGATATCAAATTGGATGTAAACATAGGCAGGTAGAAAGCAGCTGAATCATTCTCAAACAGTTTCAAGTTTCCTATCCCCTCTATTGGAATCTGACCACCATTGGCTATCTTAACACTTCCTGTAGTGGCTTTAATGTCACTCATCAAGCTCCTATCACTGATCATGTGATGCGTTGCTCCAGAGTCAATGATGATAGGCTTAGTGACCTCTTCATTAGCATTGGACTGTCTGCTGCGCTTCTTGGCAGTGACCAAGGCTTGGATTTCCTTTATGTATCCTTCCCATTCCTTCCTGGTAACAAAACCATCAGCTCCTGTTGTCTCCTGATGCCTCATATCCACTTTCTTCTCCACTGAGCTACCCATGTAGGCAGAGTAAGAGCACTCTCCTCTAATCATCTGTTGCACAGCTTTCTTGGCCATTTTGACCTCCATATCTCCTTTTAACTGACCAGCCTTTCTACTCTTCCTTTGAGTCTTTTTCCTTCTGATCCAAGTCATGGAAAGTCTCCTCAGCCTTCCCTTCTTGCATCTTGCACCATTCCAAATCAAAGTTTGTTTCTTGTTCTTCTTACACATCTCATGTGTATGCTGAACAATCTTCTGGAGTTCTTCCTTTCTTCTTCTCAGATTGGATCTACTCCTATAAGCTGTTACAATCTCACCCCTTGTACTGATTTCTCGAACAGCTCTTTCTTCATACTCCAGACTCCATGCCTGACCTTCTTTTGTAGCCATTTCTCTTAAAGGTTTCTCCTTTACATGACTTCTCCACAGCATACAGCTTCCCAAAGCTGCCTTTGCCCATCTGGACCAGATCTAGATTCCACCATTTTCCTCTTCAGTCTTCACTGAAGTACTAGATCTTTGCTTTATTTCACTGTTGAGATTGGTTGTCTTCATCAAAAAGTCTTGACCACACCCAGAACGCCAAATGCACTCAAGAAGACCAAGAACTCTCAAGAAAAAGCCCAGATTTTCAAAAAATAGAAAACCCAGATCTAGAAAAGCTTGAGTCTTTATGAAGCTGAAGAACACACGAGTTTCAAATCCAGGAAAGGTTGAGCTTTGAGATGAATCAACCAGAAAAGACTTTAGATCTAATGAAAGAAAGCTTCAAACTTCCAACTTTCCTTGAATCTCGAGAAAGTTTCAACCTTTACTGTTAAATGAAGAACACAAACCCAGATTAACAGTATCCTGGCTCTGATACCATGAAATCTTTAGAGAAAATCAGATTGTAGACACAACGATTTACAGAAAATAGGGAGAATAAAGAGAATAGAGAGAATGGAGAGAAAACTCGATTTTTCTTATCCTCATTTCGTGGTCCATACAAGAGAATTAAAGACAGATAGAAGAGAGAGAGAGAGAGAGAGAGAGAGAGAGAGAGAGAGAGAGAAATAAGTGCATGACAGCTGTTTTCCAACAAAACTAGTTTTGACTTTCAAACTGCCTGAGTCTTCTTCAAGTCTTCTTCCTCTCTTTGCTTGATCTCTTCTTGGTATTAATGTCTTCATGTACTCACTTATTTCAACACTTCCAATAAATAACCATCATAATAACACATCAACAAGTGTTTTCTGTGGCTTACACAACAATGAAACCAATGGATCAAAACAGTTTGTCCACTGGTCAAGGAGATTCTCCATTAAGAGAAAGCTATTATCCAATGGATAAAGCATAATGGTTAAGCATTTTGAATCCTTTCTCTTCCTCAGGCTTAATTTCAACATACTAACAAGTATTGAACAAGCTGACACTATATCAGAGTGGGAGAGAAAGGATTTATTCAAAAACAGAGAAAAAAGGCTGAGTTTGATCCCAAAGATGAGCAACAAAGCTCTGATACCATGTTGGAATTCATGAGTGTTTGTCTCATGTCAAGAGAGTATTCAGTTAACTTGTAACTGAATCCCCTTCAACCATACAACATGAACTCACCATTCAAGATCAGAGACAACCAACTTGTGGTTGAATCCTCATACACAGCTTACTATATAACCAAGAATCCTAGATAGTAAACTGGTTATATGAACAGAAACTCTCTAGTATGAATCTAAACCTTGAGAAGTGACACAACACTTTCAGTTTGTTCACTTAAGGAGAATAAGAATTAGAATCAGTAATCTAGAGTTTAAGAAGTAGATAAAGAAGAGTTTGAGTGAGTTTTACAAGTATTAGGCTGCCTTAAGAGAGATAGAAATAAGGCACCCTCTAAACCATAATGCTTAACTCCTTACATTGTGAATGTTGTTTAAACACAGGCAAGGGAGAGAGAGCACACGAAATTAGAGAGAGAAACTTGTATTGATTCTGGTTGGTATTACAAGAGATGAAGCAGCCTTTAAATAGGCAATAGACAACATTAAACAATTACTAAAATAAGGAAACATAAAACAAATAATTAGGTAAGGAATGAGAACATGCCAAAGGAGATACAGCCAAAGTCTGGCTCGTACAGAAGGAGTAGAAAGGGACAGGAGGAGAGCACAGTCTCCTTAGGTTGATAATGACAGGTCTGTTCTTGTCCTTATGCACCCACATGTGATCTTTCTTGCTAAATTCAAACCAGATCCGTCCTTTTGAATTCAAACTGAGTATCCTATGTTTTCTGGAGATTAGCAACGTCCCTTAAGCCTTCCCACTTCTTTCTTGCCTTGCAAGGTAGGTTAGATCAGCTTAGTTACTTGTGGATCAAGTATGAACGAACCAACTTCCATTTCAAGTGTCTGGATCATCTTTTCTTCTACTTCCCTTCAATCTTTAATGGCTTGCTTTCTTTGGTCATTCCCTCTTAATTTCAACAATAAGAAGCCCTTAACTCTGGATATTACACACCAGAAACCTTAATCAACTCGTCCAATGACAAGAGAGAAGAGAGAAAAAAAGATTTTCGATAAAAGACTGCTTATTTTAGAATGAGGGTAACAAGGGTTTAAATAGAAACCAAGGAACACGCTCCTTAGGTTTCGAAAACTTAATAACATAAAAAATATAGATTAAACATAACATAAGGTAAATAGATAGAGTAGTCTTCTTAGGCTTGGACCGATATTAGCACCTAGGAGATGTGTTAAAGCAGCATGTGGCCTCATTAAAAACCTTCCTCCGTAAAACTCTTTGGGACAAAACCGAGAGCAAGGAAAAGAGCACACACAAGTACTTTGCCTAAGTACTAAATCAGCTAGATGAGGAGATAGCTTGAAAGGTGATCAAGGTATCTCGGATCATCAAGCTTTGTCCAAGACCTTCTTCTTGTTTCCATACGGGTCTAAGTAATCCTCCAATGGCTCCATTTAGTTTCTTGATTCTAGAACGAGTCATGGGACCTTCTGGAATGGCTAAGGCATCTTCATCAGCTGATTTGTCCATGGGTGCATTCCTGGATACATCATCTTCCTTGTTGAGCTGGTCCATGCTCACATCAGATTCATTGGTGCTTTCCATGATCACATCATCCCCTCCCTCTTAAAAAAGATTTGTCCTCAAATCTGTTTTACCTGCAATAGAGGGGACCAAGTCAGTAACATCAAAGTTTTAAAACAGATTACACTTACCTTGTAAGCCTCTTTGATAGGCATTGTTTCTGACTGGTTGGGATATGTAGAATGCATTGATCCATTTATTTCCTGATTCATTACTCAAACCTGATACATGGAAACAAAGAAAGTTAGCACATGAAAATTTATGAAAGAGTAATAATCTTATCCCATATTCGTTTTTGTTCGGTTTTGGCTTGTGTGCTGCATCTGGTGGTGCTTCTTTGATGAGGATGAAGCCAGTGTCGTCTGGGTGCTTATCCTGATCCAAATCAGGTGGCTTGAACCTCATATCTTCCTCACGCTTGTGTCTTCTCCTTATACCCTTCAAAGCTTTCCTGAAATCTTTACTTGGCTCTTTTGACAAAAACAAGTGCATCATATCTGTGTAATCGATAAAAGAACTCTTGAAAACATGATCACTTACCTTAGCATGCTCACCTGGTCGCCATATATAGGATTGATATATTCTAAACTCAGATAATTCAGAATAAAGTAAGTGTAGGTGTACCTGAGTTGTAGAATCAGTAACTTGCAAATCTAACTTGGTTTTAGCCTCAAACTGGTTTCTTGTAGATGTAGGAAGGACTAAGAATGTGGGATAGGTTGATTCATAGGTTATATTATTCTTTCCAAAGAGTTTACACCTCAAAACAGTTTGTCCTGTACCAACAGCAAGCAAATATGGTTTCATGTTCTTCTTTGAGTTTAGATAGTTACCTCGGATTGGTTTGTTTGGACATTGCAGTAGACTAAGTTGATCTTGTGGTTCCTCCTTGATTTGAGAAGAAAACATGAGTTCTTCTCCTGATCCAGTGATCACTTCACCATTTTGTCTAGTGAATTCTCCATTTCCAATCATGGTTTGATAATTTCTGCAATGGTATTGAAGCTGATGCATATCTGGTGGCTTCCATATCTTGACATGGTCGAGAAGCAAGTCTTTTTGATCAACTTCCAACTCCTTATGACCCCAG
Organism: Moricandia arvensis; assembly: GCA_905132765.1. NCBI lineage: Eukaryota > Viridiplantae > Streptophyta > Magnoliopsida > Brassicales > Brassicaceae > Moricandia > Moricandia arvensis. The sequence continues at coordinate 40,994 of CAJHQP010003907.1, read as the reverse complement.
CCGGTTCGAGCACGAGCAGAGCACTCTCCAAGGATGATAATCTTGTGGACATATACTCCAGGTCTCCACGAGTAGGTCTGTAACCTTCCAGCACAATCAGATATAAGTTTCTCTTAGGAAAGATCCAAACCAACATGTTTTGCAAAACTAGCAATATCTTGATGATCAGGTGGCCATTTGCTGCGTGGTCTGGTTTGTTGGATCCATGACTGACTTGACTTCATTCTCCATTTGATTTCATAGTGAAACCCTTGCTGAGCTGATACGTGCAACACCTTATCTTCAAAGGATGAGAAATCAACAAAATCAAATGTTGATGCAGCTGAACTCTTCTCAATCGGTTTGATATTGTTCCTGTGACTCCTCAACTCTCCTCCTGGCTCAAATAGAACATGCTTCCAGCCCTATTCGTGTCTTGAAAACTCCATAGCTCTGATCTTCTTCCAAACAAAAGGACTGATCAGAAAAGTACCCAAGAATGTCTTTTGGAAAACACATGGATCAAAGATAATCAGTTGTGTCATTCCATGATCTGCTTGTGGTTCCTGGGGTGCCTCCTCTTCTATTACATTATGTATGACAGGAGCAATAACGACCTGAACTGGTTGCTATTCTTTCTGAATGACAGGTGATGATACTTTGGCTTGATCTTCTTGAATCGGTGCAGCTGACTCCGGTTCTGCCACTTTGAGTTCTGAAACAGCAGTTACTGGTTCTTGTTATTGTGCTTCAATGGATGGACGTGATCTCCTACTGTCATGTATTTTCTGAACTGAGATTGAAGAGTATAGCTTTGTCTCAGACTTCCTTCGAAGTACTTCCTTGTGATACTGTCTTGGAACATACTCTTTGCGCATCAAAGCTCTCAACTTAATCCATGTTTCCACTGGTTCTTTTCCATCAAGTCTTCTGGATTTTACCAATTGATTCCACAAGCTGAAAGCATCACCACAAAACACAGCAGTAGCTATTTGGACCTTCTTTGCTTCAGCATAGTTTTGACTACTGAAAATCAACTCCATCTTTTCTTCCCACTCCACATATGCAGCAGGATCAGCATCCCCATAGAAAGGAGTGATTTTTATCTTTTGATCAGCAAATTTGTGTCTGCTACTGCCTCTGCCTTCATGCTCACGTCTTTGTATCCTTTCACTGTTTCTAGGCTCATGATTATGATCAGTAGCTTCTTGAATTTCATGTCTAATCTCCTGTCAAAACTCATACATCTTAGCCTTCATCATCTTATTCATGGAATCCTTCATTGTCTGATTCAGATAATTGGTCATGGCTTTGAGTAACAGCCTATCTGCCTTAGTTAGTTCTCCTTTTGAATCTCCTTCCATGGTACCTGAAACAGAAAACAAATCAAAGCAGTAACAAGTTCTACAGCAACAGAAAACTCAGAATTTCAACAAAGAAAAGTATGATTGATTTTCGATTTGCAGAAACAAGTAAACAATAAGACAAAAACGGAATCAAATCGACAAGCAAATCAAAAGGAATCAGGTTGACAATCAGAAACAGATTGATAATCAAAAACACAATGATAATCAAGTAACAAACAGAGAATAATCGATCAATCTTAAACCAACAGAAACTTGATCAACAAACTTCAGTCGACAGATTTATACTCAACCAGATTTGTAGAACAGATCAAATTTATCAGAACAAAGAGATTTCGATTCAGGTTGAGTTTTAGGATTAGATTGAAAGTTGAAAACAGAATAGAACAGATTAAACCCTAATCAGTTTCGGATCAAGCAAGCAAATCGATGACTTTCTGAGGAAGGATATGAACAGTTTTTACACAAAAACACGATCAAAGAACCTTATTCTATCAGATTTCGACAGCCACAACACAGATCTATCAGTTCTTAGTATGAATATGAAGAGACAAATCGAAAATCAGAGAGAAGTATGAACACTTCCCTTCCAGAGATTGCTCTGATACCACGAAATAAGATCCTAGGATGATTCTCTGGAACAGATGGGATAATCCTTGCAGAAACGAATCAAAAACTCAAGTTTCTCAAGGCATGTGGATCGATTGGTGACACAAGAGGGATGGATGATCTCTTGATACTCCTAGGCGACTGATCTGGATATGACACACCAAATAAGAAGCCCTTAACTCTGGATATTACACACCAGAAACCTTAATAAACTCGTCCAAAGACAAGAGAGAAGAGAGAAAAAAAAGATTTTCGATAAAAGACTGCTTATTTTAGAATGAGGGTAAGAAGGGTTTAAATAGAAACCAAGGAACACGCTCCTTAGGTTTCGAAAACTTAATAACATAAAAAATATAGATTAAACATAACATAAGGTAAATAGATAGAGTAGTCTTCTTAGGCTTGGACCGATATTAGCACCTAGGAGATGTGTTAAAGCATCTTGTGGCCTCGTTAAAAACCTTCCTCCGTAAAACCTCTTTGGGACAAAACCGAGAGCAAGGAAAAGATCACACACACGTACTTTGCCTAAGTACTAAATCAGCTAGATGAGGAGATAGCTTGAAAGGTGATCAGGGTATCTCGGATCATCAAGCTTTGTCCAAGACCTTCTTCTTGTTTCCATACGGGTCTAAGTAATCCTCAAATGGCTCCATTTAGTTTCTTGATTCTAGAACGAGTCATGGGACCTTATGGAATGGCTAACGCATCTTCATCAGTTGTTTTGTCCATGGGTGCATTCCTGGATACATCATCTTCCTTGTTGAGCTGGTCCATGCTCACATCACATTCATTGGTGCTTTCCATGATCACATCAACACAGGAACCTTGACATTGTTGCTTCTCTATCTTCGGATATACTAGCCCTTAGCATGAGAAACTCCATCTCCTGGTAATGTTCCTCCACTGATCTTGAACCTTGAGTAAGCTTCCTGAGCCTGTGGTTCTTGTTTCTGATGTGATCACGGACCAGCTTACCAAAGAGGGCAAACAGATCTTAGACGAGCCACATGATGCCACAATGAACCAGCAGCCTGGTGATGATCCTTTGACCATTCCAGAAGGTCCCATGACCCGTTCCAGAGCCAAGAAACTCAAGGAGACTGTTGTAGGATTACTCACTTCACATCCACAACAAGAAAAAAGTCTTGGTCAAGGTTTGATGGTCCGAGATATCTTGATCACCATTCAAGCTATCTCTACATCAAGCTGAGCTAGTGTTTAGGCAAGACATTTGGTGTGTGCTCTTTTCCTTGCTTTTGGTTTTGTCCCACGAGGTTTTCTGGAGGAAGGTTTTTAACGAGGCCACGACTTGTCTTACAAATCACCTAGGCCCTATCTCGGCCCAAGACTACTAGAGGACCATTTATTTTTATCTTATGTTATTTTAAACCTATAGTTTTTATGTTATCTTTCCGGAAACCCTAGAGCATGTTCTTTGGTTTCTTTATTTAAGGGGTTTTCGCAAACCCTAGTGAACTTAAGCAGTCTTTTATCAAAAACCCTATTTTTCTCTCTCTCTCTCTCTAGTTGGCGAGTTGAGGTTTCTGGTGTGTAATATCCAGAGTCTAAGGGTGTCTAAGTTGGTGTGTCATATCCGATTTATTCATCTAAGAGTATCAAGAGATCATCCATCCCTCTTGTGTCACCATTCTGATGCGCCCCTAGGATGCTCTTTCGCTGATTGGGAGGATAGATCCTTGCAAGAACGAATCAGGGACTCAAGTTATTCAAGGTTTGTGGAATGAATGGTGACACAAGAGGGATGAGAAGACTCTTGATACTCCTAGATGATTAGCTTGGATATGACACACCAAGTAAACACCCTTAGAACTCCGGATACAGCACACTAGAGAAACTCGACACACTTTCTAGAGAGAGAGCCGTCAAGTGAGAAAAGAAACTCGTTGATTAATGATTGCTTGAGTACAATAGGGTTAGGGAAAACCCTTAAATAAAAGAAACCAGAGAACATGCTCTCTAGGGTTCCGAAAATAAGAAAAATGGAAACTATAGTTTAAACATAACATAAGCCTAAAAATGTAAATACTTCTACTAGTCTTGGGCCGAAATAGAGCCTAAGTGATTTGTAAGACAAGTCGTGGCCTCGTTAAAACCCTTCCTTCGGAAAACCTCGTGAGACAAAACCAAAAGCAAGGAAAAGAGCACACACCAAATGTCTTTCCTATACACTAACTCAGCTTGATGTAGAGATGGCTTGAATGGTGTTCAAGACATCTCGGATCAAACTTTGTCCAAGACTTTCTTCATGTTGTGGATGTGAAGTGAGTAATCCTGCAACAGTGTCCTTAAGTTTCTTGACTCTGGAACGAGTCACGGGACCTTCTGGAATGGTTAGAGCATCATCACCAGGCTGCTGGTGCATTGTTGCATCATGTGACTCATCTATACTCTCCTTGTTCTCCTTAGTGATCCGGTCCATGATCACATCATCCCCTCCCTCCTGAAAAGGATTTGTCCTCAAATCTGGTTCATCAACAGCAAGAGGAGCCAAGTCAGTGACATTGAAGCTATTTGATACATCATACTTACCTTGGAGATCAAGTTTATAGGCATTGTCATTGATCTTGTGGATGATCCCGAAGGGTCAATCAACCCTTGGCATCAGCTTGGACTTCCTCTCATTGGGAAACCTATCCTTCCTCAGGTGAAGCCAAACTTGGTCACCGACTTCAAAGACCCTCACACGCCTTCCCTTGTTGGCTTGCTTCTCATAGAGCTTGGTTTTCTGCTCAATGTTTTGTCTAGATTTTATGCAAATTCACAGTGTGGTAAGTATTCTTCCCAAGTTTTCAAGTTCTTTCTAATGAATGCACGCAGGAGTGTTCCTAGAGTTCTTTTAACTACCTCAGTTTATCCATCAGTTTGTGGATGACATGTAGTAGAAAACAACAACTTAGTGCCTAGCTTAGACCAAAGTGTCTTCCAAAAGTAACTAAGAAACTTAGTGTCCCTATCAGAAACTATAGTCCTAGGCATGCCATGTAAACGAACAACCTCTTTAAAGAACAAGTTAGCAATATGCAATGCATCATCAGTCTTATGACATGCTATGAAATGTGCCATCTTAGAGAACCTATCAACAACAACAAAGATTGAGTCCTTTCCGGTTCTAGTCCTAGGCAATCCAACAATGAAATCCATGGATATGTCATTCCAAGGATGGTGTGGAATGGGTAAAGGAGTATACAAACCCTGGGATTGGACTTGGGACTTAGCATGCTTGCAAGTAACACACCTCCCACAGATTCTCTCCACATCTCTTTCATGTGCGACCAATAGAAGTGATCCTGCAAAACTTTGAGGGTCTTGGCAATCCCAAAGTGTCCCATTAGACTGCCCCCATGGGATTCCCTAACAAAGAGATCGAACAATTAAGCACACACAATCTGTTATCATAAAACAAGAAACCTTCTTGTGTAAAGTAGTGTCCTGCAGCAAACTTCTCACAAGATGCATAAGCTTATTTGAAATCAAGGTCAGTATCATACATATCTTTAATCTGCTCAAACCCAAGTAACTTAGCATCTAGAGTGGTCAAGAGAACATACCTCTGAGATAGTGTATCAGCAACTATGTTCTCCTTACCTTGTTTATACTTAATCATGTATGGGAAGGTCTCAATGAAGTCAACCCATCTTGCGTGTCTCTTACTAAGCTTACTCTGCCCTTTAGATACTTTAGGGACTCATGATCAGTGTGGATGAAAACTCCTTGGGCCACAAGTAATGCTTCATTGTTTGCAAGGCCCTCACCAAGGCATAGAGTTCTTTGTAATAGGTTGCATAGTTGAGAGTGGATCCTCCAAGCTTCTCACTAAAGTAGGCAATGGGTTTCCTATCCCGCATCAACACAGCACCAATTCCAATTCCTGAAGCATCACATTCTATTTCAAAAGTTTTGGTAAAGTCAGGAAGCATAAGAAGAGGTGATTGAGTAAGCTTCTCTTTTAGGCATTGGAAAGCCTTCTCTTGTGCTTTTCCCCACTTGAATCCGACATCCTTTTTTATCACTTCAGTTAAGGGAGCTGCAATGGTGCTAAAGTCTCTCACAAAACGCCTATAGAACCCAGCAAGCCCATGGAAACTTCTCACTTCTCCTACTGAGGTTGGGCTCGGCCAGTCCTTGATGGCTTTGATCTTCTCTTCATCCACCTTAACTCCATCTGCACTCACAACAAAGCCAAGGAAAACCAAGTTATCCGTGCAAAAAGTGAAATATTTAGAGATTAAGAGATTATAGAGACTAGATTAGACAGAAAAGAATAGAATCAAAGAGAATACAGAGATTAGGGAGAGATTTGTGTAAAGAGATCCATTTCAGCTAAGAGAGAAAATAGAGACTGAAGACTGTGTTATCTTACTGATACTCGACAAGTAATACATATAGAGGAGCTACTAGGGTTTCCAGAAACAAAAGGAAGAGCAAATGTGTGGACAGAAATGAATGGAGCACTTCTTTTCAAACGGTCAATTAAGGAGAGCCACAAGAAGAGCATCAGAATCTTTTGGGAATATGCTGATCACTGTACAGTCTGTCCACGCCTTATCCATATTTCTTTAGCATCTTAACTCCTCAGCATACCTCAACTCAACACTCCCCCTCAAGCTTTACCATGTGGAACAAGTCGAGCTTGGAAGGCTATGAGGCCTTCCTCATTAAAAACCTCACCAAGGAAAACCCTTTTTGGGATAAAACCTTGATGAGGGAAAAAGAGTAAAGACCCCATAGCAGGGGATTGGCTAAGTTGGGTTAGATTAATGAGTCCCAACCGACCACGAATGGACTCCATTGTCTTTTGTCTAGCAGCCTTAGTGAATATATCAGCTAACTGATCCTCACTCCTAGTATAGCAAGGTAAGATCACTCCTAACCCAATCATATGCCTCACCTTGTGGCCATCAACCTCAATATGCTTGGTCCTTTTGTGAAACACTGAGTTGGTGGCTATGTGGATGGCTGCTTGGTTGTCACAATGCATTGTCATTGGAGTGGACTACTCAATACCAAGGTGTTTCAGGATGCCTTTGATCCAGACAAGTTCATTTGTCAGCTTCAACATTGCTCTATACTCGGCTTCAGCACTAAAGCAGGACACCACCTTTTGCTTCTTGCTCTTCCATGTAACTAGGTTCCCTCCAATGAATGTGCAGTAGCCAGTAGTGGGCTTCCTATCTGCTCTATCACCAGCCCAATCCGCATCACAGTAGCCAACCACTTCAGTGTTGTTGTTGCATCCCATCCACACTCCTTGGCCAGGTGAATCATTGATATAGCTTAGGATCCGTTCCACCATGCTCCAGTGATTCTCCTTTGGGACTTGCATGTGTTGGCTCACATGGTTTACAGCAAAGCAAATATCAGGACGTGTGATTGTTAAGTATATTAGCTTACCAACTAGCTTTCTATAAAGCTTGGCATCATGAAATGGTTTGCTGTCTTCTATCTCCCCCTCACGAGGAACCTTATACCCATCTTCCATGGGCATCCTTGCCATCTTTCCTCCAAGTTTACCTGCATTTTTCAAAAGATCAAGAGTATATTTCCTTTGGGACATGAATAATCCTTCCTTGGACCTACAAACCTCAATCCCAAGGAAATATTTTATTTCTCCCCAGTCTTTAATTTCAAATACATATTTGAGATAATCCTTAGTAGTTTTAATACCTTCCTTTTCACTCCCAGTTATGATGATATCATCAACATAGACTAGGAGGATAATGATACCTGATGTGGAGACAAGGGTGAAAAAGGGTGTGATCAAGCTCAGATTTGATGAAGCCTCGGCCATTCAAGGTAGTGCTCAGCTTGTGGTACCAGGCTCTTGGAGACTGTTTCAACCCATAGATAGCCTTCCTTAACCTCAGTACATTCCCTGGTTTCACTAGACTTTCAAGACCAGGAGGAGGATACATATACACCTCTTCTTCCAACTCTCCTTGAAAGAAGGCATTCTTCACATCCATTTGCCATAAGTTCCATCCCAAGTTAGTTGCAACGGAAAAGACAATCCGGATAGTATGGAGCTTTGCCACAGGAGCAAAGGTGTCAACATAATCCTCTCCATAGGTTTGAGTGAATCCTCTTGCAACAAGTCTAGTTTTCTTCCTTTCTATCTTCCCATTTGGTAGATACTTGATGGTGAAGATCCATCTACTAGTAACTGCCTTCTTCCCTTTTGGCAGTTCACTCTCATACCAAGTCTCATTTTTGATCATTGTCCCTGCTTCATCACCCACTGATTTCCTCCACTCTTCATCCTCCATAGCTTCCTCATACGATCTTGGAACATGACTTTCATCCAGACTGATAATGAAAGCACAATGCTCCTTAGGAAACTTAGCAAACGAGAAGACAGCTTGACTAGGGTGGGCAACAGCTTGAGCATTATAGTAGACCCTAGTATTCACCCAGTTAGATGGATGCTTTCTTACTCTAGTGCTTCTCCTCAATGGAGCTTGAACCTTAGTTTCAACTGCTTCCTCATTCTCATCTTGGCCTTCTGGTTTATTAAAGTGAATCAAGAAAAGGTGATTTGAAGGCCAAACAAAGGAAGTGAAGGCCAAAGCATCCCCCACACCAAACTGAAGAAGAAGAAGCTATCCACGCCATGAGGAAGCCTCAATTAAGATAACACACGGCCAACACAGAGATTGTGCAAAGATAGGGCGTGTGTACTTAAGAGAAGGAGGCTGTAGAGTCATGAAGTGTGTTGCAAGTATTCAAGACTTGTGCAACAAGGAAAGGAGCCAGCAAGCTGAGAATGATCAAGGAGCCATGTGCAAAGATTGTGCAAAAATAATAATGTGCAAAGTTTGTACAAAAACATTATTTTGCACAAGATTTGCACAAGAAAGATAATGAAGTGCAAAGTTCGGGTCAGCCTCAAAACAACCAAAAATCAATGTGCAAAACAAGGTTGAAGATAATCCTTGGTGCAAAGTTTGTGCAAAAGAATCAAGACAAACTTTGCAAAGTGCATAATCCGGGTTCTTCTTATCTCGTCCAACAAAGAAGAGAAAGGTATTGGCGCCAAGAATGATCTTTGAATTCAAACAAAGATCACATGTGAAGCTTAAGAAAGAGAGCTGCTGGGAGCTGTCACTATCTCTTCCTTGCTGCAGAAACTCCATTGTCCTTTTCCTCCTTGGCAGCTTCCTCATCAGTTTTATATTAGTTTCCTAGATATGCTTTGTTTATTCACCTTTGTCTTGTTTCTGAAAGAGTAACCTAATTTTCTTCTCTATAAATAGAGAGGAGACCCATTATAATGCAAACACACAAAATAAGAGACAAGCTTTATTAAATTCGTGTATCTCCATCTCTTTACTAAGTGTTCTTCATTGTTCTTCACAATGTAGGGAGTTAGTGATACACGATTTGGATCTGCCTTAATGGCAGATCATTGTTTGTCTATTCCACTCTAAATCACTCTATACTCTTCCTTTAATCTGTTTTTAGAGTTATTCTCTCTTCTCACAGCCACTTTATCTCTCTAGATTCAGATGGTTGTGTTGATTGTTTGCTGAGAGGATTCAATCACAAGTTGATTGTCTCTTCCATTCTTGAAGAGTGAGTTCATGTTCTTAGTTGTTCTTGGCTTTTCCAAAATGGTATCAGAGCTTTGTTGCTCTTCTTGGGCTAAATTCACTTCTTTGGTGTCGATTTCTTCATCTGAATATCCCTCTCTCTGACTTTTAAATTAGTTTTGAGGAGCTCTGTGGCTGGGATTCAAAAATTGGACAGTAGAGAGTCTAGATGAAGTATGTTATCATAATCTGAGTGTTTACTCAAGATGCAAGTCTTTAAAAGTTTTTTTTTTAAATCAGTGACTCTCCCCTTGATCCCCTCATTGTTTAAGCTTTTGGATGAAAGCTTAAAATCTGTTCATACCATCTTGAGGGAGGGAGAAAAGATTATACTTGTGTCTTGAAATATCTTGAAAATCGATTTCACAAAGGTTCTCTTTGAAAACTATTACTTTGGTGTGTGTTCTTCATCTTGTCTAATGACTTCTTCAAAAAGGACAAGATGGAGTTTGATTTTTTTTTTGGTTTCCTCTCTACCTTGTGTAAGCTTTGGTCCTGATCTTGAGTTGGGATTATTATAACAAAGCCTAAGGGAGGGAAATGGAATAAAAGACTTCATCTGTTTTGTGCTTTAAAATCAGTTTTAAAAGATGAAGTTCTTGCTGGTTTTGTCTCAAACATTATCATTCTTGTCTACCCTTGGTCTCTCAATATTTATCAAAACTTGATGAAAGATTTAAATTTTAATGAAACCAATGCTTGAGGGAGGGAGAAAGATTGATGGTGATATGTAAGAACATTTGAATTTTGGATTTAAAGAAAAGATCTTTGAAAGGATTTGAATTCTGAAAATGTTTTGAACAGATTCTTGAGTAATCTGATTTTGAAAAATGTTTTTAAAATGTGTTAACTGGTGGGATGTTCATGCCTCACCAGCATTGTTGATCAGCCATGATTCTTGAAGGCCATGGACTGAAAACTGCTTCCGCATTCTCTCACACTCTCTTACTCTCCATTATCCTCTCATACTCTCTCATACTCTTGTTACATGTTCTCTCATTCTCTGGTTACTTATACTCTTTAGTTATTTTATTCTCTTCATCACTCACTAATTTTGTGCTTTGAATCTGTCCATACTCAACAGGTTCTAAGTCTAAGAATGGTGATTGGTGTTTGTGCTCGGTTGTCTCAAGAAGACAATGTAATTTTGGTTGATCTAAAGCAGCATCAGAAGCTTTGGGAGTTAGAACCAATGGCCTCAGCTTCGTGGACCCAAGACAAGAAGATCTTGAGGAGAAGAGACTGTAGGAAAGTGATGAATCAGCTCACCAGCAAGATGTTTGCCTAAGGGTCTTTAAGCTTCATGATGAAGCATCAGGAAAACACAGCTCTCAAGCATGGAGTCCTTCCGGTTTTTGAGTCAAAGAAGTGGTGTCACACACGGTTCTCATGGTGTCACACACACTCAACAATCAGTTCAGATTATGGCTCAAGCCATGAGTCACTTTTGGCGGTTCTAAAGACAAGTCCAAGCCGCAATTCAGATCATGGATCAATGAAGCCTCAAGCTCAAATCAAACCAAGGTCATAGCAATTCCAATGCACCATAAAGGCTATACTTTTTTTGTCCTCATCATGGTTTTATCCCAAAAGGTTTTACATGGTGAGGTTTTTAATGAGGTAGTCATTTGCGTGTTGCAAGCTTGGCCTTTGGAACCAATGGCTTCCGCAGCCCAAGCTTGAGGGAGGGTATTAAAGTGTATCAAGAAAAGGAGATGTGAAGGCCAAACAAAGGAAGTGAAGGCCAAAGCATCCCCACACCAAACTGAAGAAGAAGAAGCTATCTAAGCCATGAGGAAGCCTCAATGAAGATAACACACGGCCAAGACAGAGATTGTGCAAAGATAGGGCGTGTGTACTTAAGAGAAGGAGGTTGTAGAGTCATGAAGTGTGTTGCAAGTATTCAAGACTTGTGCAACAAGGAAAGGAGCCAGCAAGCTAAGAAGGATCAAGGAGCCATGTGCAAAGATTGTGCAAAAATAATCATGTGCAAAGTTTGTACAAAAACATTATTTTGCACAAGATTTGCACAAGAAAGATAATGAAGTGCAAAGTTCGGGTCAGCCTCAAAACAACCAAAAATCAATTTGCAAAACAAGGTTGAAGATAATCCTTGGTGCAAAGTTTGTGCAAAAGAATCAAGACAAACTTTGTAAAGTGCATAATCCGGGTTCTTCTTATCTCGTCCAACAAAGAAGAGAAAGGTATTGGCGCCAAGAATGATCTTTGAATTCAAACAAAGATCACATGTGAAGCTTAAGAAAGAGAGCTGCTGGGAGCTGTCACTATCTCTTCCTTGCTCCAGAAACTCCATTGTCCTTTTCCTCCTTGGCAGCTTCCTCATGAGTTTTATATTAGTTTCCTAGATATTCTTTGTTTATTCACCTTTGTCTTGTTTCTGCAAGAGTAACATAATCTTCTTCTCTAGAAATAGAGAGGAGACCCATTGTAATGCAAACACACGAAATAAGAGACAAGCTTTATTAAATTTGTGTATCTCCATCTCTTTACTAAGTGTTCTTCATTGTTCTTCACATTGTAAGGAGTTAGTGATACACGATTTGGATCTGCCTTAATGGCAGATCATTGTTTGTCCATTCCACTCTAAATCACTCTATTTTCTTCCTTTAATCTGTTTCTAGAGTTATTCTCTCTTCTCACAGCCATTTATCTCTCTAGATTCAGATGGTTGTGTTGATTGTTTGCTGAGAGGATTCAATCACAAGTTGATTGTCTCTTCCATTCTTGAAGAGTGAGTTCATGTTCTTAGCTGTTCTTGGCTTTTCCAACATGGTTCAGGCATATCATTTGCTTCCTCATGCTCCTCTTGGCCTTCTGGTTCAGGCATATCATTTACTTCCTCATGTCCCATCACATCTTGATCAGGACCACCAGAGTCCTCGTCCTCATGACCCTCATCTCCTGGTTCATTTCCCCCCTCATAATCAAGGTGGGATGGTTCTTCAGTTTCATGTGGTCTAGGCACACCTTGCTGATCCTGGGTTAGATTGATCCCAAGACCTTCCATGATTATCCTAAGGCTTGCAGCCTTATCAGAGGGTTGAGCTAGATCCTTAAGATCCTCCCAGCTCTTTTCTTCATAGTACCCTCTTGATTCCAAAAACTTGACATCCCGAGATACTAACAGTTTCCTTGTTGAAGGATCAAAGCACTTGTACCCCTTTTGAGTTGTAGAATAGCCGATGAACATTGCTATAGTACTCTTAGGCTCCAACTTGTTCCTCATTTCTCCTGCCACCAGCACATAGCAGAGACATCCAAATACCTTTAGATGATCCAAAGAGGGTTTGACCTTGTTCAGGACTTCAAATGGAGACTGATCCTCTAAGATTCTGGCTGGTATCCGGTTAATAAGATAACAAGCAGACATCACAGCATCACTCCAGAACCTCTTTGGGACATTGGTTTGGAACATCATCGACCTTGCCACTTCCATTAGGTGCCTGTTCTTCCTTTCAGCCACTCCATTCTGTTGTGGAGTGTAAGGGCAACTTGTTTGATGTAGGATCCCATGTTGAGCAAGATGATCTTTGAAAGCATGGCTCATGTATTCTCCACCATTATCTGATCTGAAAATCTTAATCTTAACATTATAATGGTTAGAAACATAAGTCTGAAAGTTTTTAAATGCATCAAGCACCCTATCCTTAGTTTTAATGAGTGTTATCCAGGTGTATTTGCATTTTTCATCAATGAATGTAGCAAAGTATTTGAAGTTCTCTTTAGATAAACAAGGAGCAGTCCAAACATCAGAATGAACAAGATCAAAACACTTCTCATACATAGTACTTGATTTCTTAAAGACTGTCTTACAATGTTTACCCAAAATGCATGCTTCACACTCATTATTTTTAAACATGATACCTAGTAACATTAAACTAAGGGCCCTAACATGGGGATGACCTAATCTAGCATGCCACAATGCATCATTATTTAAAGTAGAAACAGCGCTAAATGAGTAACTCGAATTGGAAATAGAGGTAATGTCTTCAAGCATATAAAGATCTCCCTTGGTTACTCCTTTCCCAACCAAATTACTGCTCTCAATATCCTGAAACTTCACATCATTAGGACTAAAGATAACATTGCAGTGTAAATCAGTAGTGCATTTCTTGACAGATAAGAGATTTGAAGTAAACTCAGGCATATAGAAAGCTCTAGACTCTTTATCAAACAGTTTCAGGGTTCCAATTCCTTTTATGTCTACTCTATCACCATTTGCAATCATAACATGACCATAAGCCGGTTCTATATCCTTTATAAGACTGGTTTCACTTATCATGTTATAAGACTGGCACCAGAATCAACAACTAATGGTTTAGTTAACACACTAGAAGCTGTATATCATCTATGTGATTCTCCTAGAGCATCTAACTGATCAAGAGTCTTAGGCATTCTATAAGCAGTATGAGTATCACCAACGGTGTTTCCGTGTGTGTTACCATTCTCCTTAAGAGATTTGATGAGAGCATCAATGTCGGACCTCCTTATGGGCTCTTGATCCATGTTCTTGACCGAAAAGTGTTGAGATGCCATAGCCTTCCCTTCACTTTCACGAGTAGTAGACCCACTTCCAGAAGGACCAGTTTCACTTGCTTCATTGAAAAGGTCAGCTCTTCCTTCCCTCTCCTCCATGAACTTGGTTGGTTTTAGATGGGGATGAACGATCCAGCACTGACTCCTCTTGTGACCCGGCTTCTTGCAATGATCACAGATGCCTCCAAACCTCCTATCCTCACCATACCTCCTTTCCTCAGGCTTGTACATTGCCTTGTTACCTTGAGTAACTTCTGCCTTGTTTGCTAAAGAAAGATCACTTCTTCCTCCAAACAATCCGTGTGAACCCTCTTCCTTCTGGATCTGAGCACACACTTCCTCCAAGGATGGCAGTTTAGATGACCTCAAGATGTGCTTGATCAGGTCATTGTATATTGGATTCAGGGTTAGTAGCAAGCCAAAGACTTGATCTGGCTCTTTCCTTTCCATGATGATGTCTTGATCCATTGTGCTCGGCCTGAGCATCTCCAGTTCAGACCATAAGGCTCTGAACTTCCCCAAGTGTTTGGTGAACTCCACCTCTTCCTGCACAAGTGTGTTGATAGCCCTTTTCATCTCAAACACACGGCTCAGATTAGATGTGTTGCCATAGACCTTATGGAGTGTATCCCATAAGTCTTTTGCTGTCTCACAGTAGGTGTAACCTTCAAGGATTGAGGTCTCAAGGGAAGCTTGCAACATGGTGACAATGGTCATGTCTTCTTGAACCCATTTGTTCTCATCAGCTAGAGCAAGCTCAGTTACTCCTTCGCCTTTTTCCTTTTCAGCAACTGGTTTTGGAGGTCCATCCGTGATGTGGTTCCATAAACCCTTGCTCCCAACAGCTTTTTTCACCAGCCTTGACCACAGGAGGTAGTTTCCACTCCCCTTAAGAGTAACTGGTATCGTTATCATCTTGTTTCCTTCCATCTTGTTCTTGAGTACCCAGATCTGGAAAAGCTTAGGTCTTTATGAAGCTGAAGAACACTTCGAGTTTCAAATCCAGGAAAGGTTGAGACTTTGAGATGAATCAACCCGAAAAGACTTCAGATCTAGTGAAAGAAAGCTTCAAACTTCAAACTTTCCTTGAATCTCGAAAGAGTTTCAACCTTTACTGTTGAAATGAAGAACACAAACCCAGATTTACTGTTGAAATGAAGAACACAAACCTAGATTATCAGTAACCAGGCTCTGATACCATCAAATATTTAGAGATTAAGATATTATAGAGACTAGATTAGACAGAAAAGAATAGAATCAAAGAGAATAGAGAGATTAGGGAGAGATTTGTGTAAAGAGATACATTTCAGCTAAGAGAGAAAATAGAGACTGAAGACTGTCTTATCTTACTGATACTCGACAAGTAATACATATAGAGGAGCTACTAGGGTTTCCAGAAACAAAAGGAAGAGCAAATGTGTGGACAGAAATGAATGGAGCACTTCTTTTCAAACGGTCAATTAAGGAGAGCCACAAGAAGAGCATCAGAATCTTTTGGGAATATGCTGATCACTGTACAGTCTGTCCACGCCTTATCCATATTTCTTTAACATCTTAACTCCTCAGCATACCTGAACTCAACAAAAAGTGCACTACTTCAAGTTGGCAAAGAGTTTCTCATTTCTTAAAACATTCAGGACAACCCTAAGATGATCTATATGTTCTTCTAAAGTCTTGCTATATACTAAGATGTCATCAAAGTACACAACAACAGAAATGCCTATGAATGATCTAAGAACATGATTCATTAACCTCATGAATGTACTAGGTGCATTTGTCAATCCAAATGGCATAACTAACCACTCATATAATCCATGCTTAGTCTTAAATGCAGTTTTCCATTCATCTCCTTCTTTCATCCTAATCTGATGATAACCGCTTTTCAAATCTATCTTAGAAAAGATGCAAGAACCATGCAATTCATCAAGCATATCATCTAATCTAGGTATAGGGTGGCAATACTTCACTGTGATGTTGTTGATTGACCTACAATTAACACACATACGCCAAGAACCATCCTTCTTAGGCACTAGGAGCACTGGTACATCACATGGACTCAAACTCTCTCGGATATAGCCCTTCTCCATGAATTCCTCTACTTGTCTTTGCAATTCCTTGGTCTCAACCGGATTGGTTCTGTATGCTGGACGATTTGGAAGTGTAGATCCTGGAACAAAGTCTATCTGGTGCTCAATCCCTCGCAAAGGAGGTAACACAATGGGATTGTCCTCTGGAAATACATCTTGGAACTCCTGCAAAAGAGAAACCATTTCCCTCAGATACACCGGTGTAGAATCTGTTAAGTTGAAAAGAGTTTCTTTAAACACAAGTAAGATAGCTGATTGTTTAGAGTAGAGAGTTCTTTTGATATCACCCATGTTTGCATAGAAGTTTGGCTGCTTAGTTCCAGCCGGTTAGAGATCAATCTCCTTCTTCTTTTGGAGTTGAATCTGATCATGTTGAACTTCCTTAGGTTTCAAGGGAACTAGGACAGTCTTGCGACCCTTGAACTCAAAGGAGTGCTTGTTGGTGAAGCCATCATGGATAGCTCAGCGATCAGATTGCCAAGGTCTCCCAAGAAGTATGTGACCAGCTTACATAGGTAGCACATCACACAAGACTTCATCCTTATGTCTCCCTATGGCTAAAGGAATGAGAACTTGATTTGAAACCTTCATGGTGCCTTCTTCATTCAACCATTGTAGCCGGTAATGTTTTGGATGCTTCTGAACCTTCAAACCCAACTTCTTGACCATTGTTTCACTAGCAGCATTCACACAACTTCCTCCATCAACTATGAGGCTGCAAACCTTTCCTTGCACCAAGCACCGGATATAGAATAGGTTCTCACGTTGCTCTAGCTCCTCAGTGTTGGTTTGCAAGCTTAGAAGCCTTCTAGCTACTAAAAGCTTCCCCTGGACTGGTCCTTCTTCATGCTCTTCTTCAGTCTCTTCTTGGTCAGATTTGGTGTTGTCATCTTCTGAGGCATACTCAGCATCTTCCAGTAAGATCATGACTCTCTTGTTCGTACATTCATTGGCATAATTACCTCGTCCTTGGAACTTGAAACACTTGACATCACGAGCTCTGGAACTAGAAGCCTCAGCCTTGCCCTTGCCCTTGTCAAGAGCACTGCTTAGTTTGGTTTCTTCCCTCGGATAAGATAGACACCCTTAAAGCTCTAGATATAACACACCAGAAGAACACTCGACAACTAGAGAAAGAGCCGTCAAGAAGAACAAAAGACTTTGATATTAGATTGCTTGAGTACCAAAGGGTTTGCGAAAACACTTAAATAAAGAAACCAAAGAACATGTTCTAGGGTTTCGGTAAGTATAACATAAAACTATAGTCTTAAAATAACATAAGGTAAAATAGATAGTCTTCAAGTAGTCTTGGGCCGAGATAGGTGATTTGTAAAACAATTCATGGCCTCATTAAAAACCTTCCTCCGGAAAACTTCATGGGACAAAACCAAAAGCAAGGAAAAGAGCACACACCAAATGTCTTGCCTAAACACTAGCTCAACTTGATGTAGAGATAGCTCGAATGGTGATCAAGATATCTCGGTCCATCAAACTGTATCCAAGACTTTCTTCTTGTTGTGGATGTGAAGTGAGTAATCCTACAACAGTCTCTTTGAGTTTCTTGGCTCTGGAACAGGTCATGGGACCTTCTTGAATGGTCAAAGCATCATCACCAGGTTGCTGGTGATGCGTCCCTATGATGCTCTTTGGTTGATTGGGAGGATAGATCCTTGCAAGAACAAATCAGAGACTCAAGTTCTTCAAGGTTTGTGGGATGAATGGTGACGCAAGAGGGATGAGAAGACTGTTGATACTCCTAGATGATTAGCTTGGATATGACACACCAAGTAAACACCCTTAGAACTCCGGATACAGCACACTAGAGAAACTCGACACACTTTCTAGAGAGAGAGCCGTCAAGTGAGAAAAGAAACTCGTTGATTAATGATTGCTTGAGTACAATAGGGTTAGGGAAAACCCTTAAATAAAAGAAACCAGAGAACAGGCTCTCTAGGGTTTCGAATAACTAAAAAGGAAAACTATATTTTAAACATAACATAAGCTTAAAATGTAAATACTTCTGCTAGTATTTGGCTGAGATAGAGCCTAAGTGGTTTGTAAGACAAGTCGTGGCCTCGTTAAAAACCTTCCTCCAGAAAACCTTGATGTGGAGATGGCTTGAATGGTGTTCAATAAATCTCGGATCAAACCTTGTCCAAGACTTTCTTCTTGTTGTGGATGTGAAGTGAGTAATACTACAACAGTCTCCTTAAGTTTCTTGACTTTTGAACGAGTCATGGGACCTTCTGGAATGGCTAGAGCATCTTCACCAGGCTGCTGGTGCATTGTGGCATCATGTGGCTCATCTAGACTCTCCTTGTTCCCCTTAGTGATCTGGTCCATCATCACATCATCCCCTCCCTCTTGAAAAGTATTTGTCCTCAAATCTGGTTCATCTAAAGCAAAAGGAGCCAAGTCAGTGACATTGAAGCTATTTGATACATCATACTTACCTTGGAGATCAAGTTTATAGGCATTGTCATTGATCTTGTGGATGATCTCGAAGGGTCCATCAACCCTTGGCATCAGCTTGGACTTCCTCTCGTTGGGGAACCTATCCTTCCTCAGGTGCAGCCAAACTTGGTCACCTACTTCAAAGACCCTCACACGTCTTCCCTTGTTGGCTTGCTTCTCATAGAGCTTGGTTTTCTGCTCAATGTTTTGTCTAGCCTTCTCATGGATTTGTTGGACCATCTCAGATTTCTTCTTACCGTCCAAGCTAACTCTTTCCCACTTAGGTAAAGGCATTAGATCCAAAGGAGAGGTGGGATTGAACCCATAAACAATTTCAAATTGAGAATACTTAGAAGCAGAATGCATGGCATGATTGTATGCAAATTCACAGTGTGGTAAGTATTCTTCCCAAGTTTTCAAGTTCTTTCTAATGAATGCACGCAGGAGTGTTCCTAGAGTTCTATTAACTACCTCAGTTTGTCCATCAGTTTGTGGATGACATGTAGTAGAAACAACAACTTAGAGCCTATCTTAGACCAAAGAGTCTTCCAAAAGTAACTAAGAAACTTAGTGTCCCTATCAGAAACTATAGTCCTAGGCATGCCATGTAAACAAACAACCTCTTTAAAGAACAAGTTAGCAATATGCAATGCATCATCAGTCTTATGACATGCTATGAAATGTGCCATCTTAGAGAACCTATCAACAACAACAAAGATTGAGTCCTTTCAGGTTCTAGCCTAGGCAATCCAACAATGAAATCCATGTATATGTCATTCCAAGGATGGTGTGGAATGGGTAAAGGAGTATACAAACCCTGGGATTGGACTTGGGACTTGGCATGCTTGCAAGTAGCACACCTCCCACAGATTCTCTCCACATCTCTCTTCATGTGCCGCCAATAGAAGTGATCCTGCAAAACTTTAAGGGTCTTGGCAATCCCAAAATGTTCCATTAGACTGCCCCCATGGGATTCCCTGACAAAGAGATCTCTCAAAGAACAATTAGGCACACACAATCTGTTATCATAAAACAAGAAACCTTCTTGTCTAAAGTAATGCCCTGCAGCAAACTTCTCACAAGAAGCATAAGTGATGCGCCCCTAGGATGCTCTTTGGTTGATTAGGAGGATAGATCCTTGCCAGAACGAATCAGAGACTCAAGTTCTTCAAGGTTTGTGGATTGAACGGTGACACAAGAGGGATGAAATGATCAAATAAGAAGCCCTTGATCTCTGGATATTACACACCAGAAAGTACTCGACAACTTCTAGAGAGAGAGAGCCGTCAAGAGAAGAAAATAACTCGTTGAATAAAGATTGCTTAAGTACAATAGGGTTTGGGGAACCCTTTAAATAAAAGAAACCAGAGAACAGGCTCTCTAGGGTTTCGAAAATAATAAAAAGGAAAACTATAGTTTAAAAATAACATAAGCTCAAAAAATGTAATACTTCTGCTAGTCTTGGGCCGAGATAGAGCCTAAGTGATTTGTAAGACAAGTCGTAGGCTCGTTAAAAACCTTCCTCCGGAAAACCTCGTGGGACAAAACCAAAAGGAAGGAAAAGAGCACACACCAAATGTCTTGCCTAGACACTAACTCAGCTTGATGTAGAGATGGCTTGAATGGTGATCAAGACATCTTGGATCAATCCTTGTCCAGGACTTTCTTCTTGTTATGGATGTGAAGTGAGTAATCCAACAACAGTCTCCTTAAGTTTCTTGACTCTGGAACGAGTCATGGGACCTTCTGGAATGGCTAGAGCATCATCACCAGGCTTCTGGTGCATTGTGGCTTCATGTGGCTCATCTAGACTCTCGTTGTTCTCCTTAGTGATCCGGTCCATGATCACATCATACCCTCCCTCTTGAAAAGGATTTGTCCTCAAATCTGGTTCATCAACAGCAAAAGGGGACAAGTTAGTGACATTGAAGCTATTTGATACAACGTACTTACCTTGGAGATCAAGCTTGTAGGCATTGTCATTGATCTAGTGGATGATCTCGAAAGGTCCATCAACCTTTGGCATCAGCTTGGACTTCCTCTCGTTGGGGAACCTGTCCTTCCTTAAGTGAACCCAAACTTGGTCACCGACTTCAAAGACCCTCACACGCCTTCCCTTGTTGGCTTGCTTCCGATAAAGCTTGGTTTTCTGCTCAATGTTTTGTCTAGCCTTCCCATGGATTTGTTGGACCAACGCGGCTTTCTTCTTACCGTTTAAACTGATCCTTTCACACTCAGGTAAAGGCATTAGATCCAAAGGAGAGGTGGGATTGAACCCATAAACAATTTCAAAAGGGGAATACTTAGAAGCAGAATGCATGGCATGATTGTATGCAAATTCACAGTGTGGTAAGTATTCTTCCCAAGTTTTCAAGTTCTTTCTAATGAATGCACGCAGGAGTGTTCCTAGAGTTCTATTAACTACTTCAGTTTGTCCATCAGTTTGTGGATGACATGTAGTAGAAAACAACAGTTTAGTGCCTAGCTTAGACCAAAGAGTATTCTAAAAGTAACTTAGAAACTTAGTGTCCTTATCAGAAACTATAGTCCTAGGCATGCCATGTAAACGAACAACCTCTTTAAAGAACAGGTTAGCAATATGCAATGCATCATCAGTCTTATGACATGCTATGAAATGTGCCATCTTAGAGAACCTATCAACAACAACAAAGATTGTGTCCTTTCCAGTTATAGTCCTAGGCAATCCAACAATGAAATCCATGGAAATGTCATTCCAGGGATGGTGTGGAATGGGTAAAGGATTATACAAACCCTGGGATTGGACTTGGGACTTGGCATGCTTGCAAGTAGCACACCTCACACAGATTCTCTCCACATCTCTCTTCATTTTCGGCCAGTAGAAGTGATCCTGCAACACTTTTATGGTCTTGGCAATCCCAAAGTGTCCCATTAGACTGCCCCCATGGGATTCCCTAACAAAGAGATCTCGCAAAGAACAGTTAGGCACACACAATCTATTATCATAGAACCAGAAACCTTCTTGTCTGCAGTAATGCCCTGCAGCAAACTTCTCACAAGATGCATAAGCTTCCTTGAAATCAAGGTCAGTGGCATACATATCTGTAATCTTCTCAAACCCAAGTAACTTAGCATCTAAAGTGGTCAATAGAACATACCTCCGAGATAGTGCATCAGCAACTATGTTCTCCTTACCTTGTTTATACTTGATCACGTATGGAAAGGTCTCTATGAAATCAACCCATCTTGCGTGTCTCTTGATAAGCTTACTCTGCCCTTTTAGATACTTTAGGGACTCATGATCAGTGTGGATGACAAACTCCTTGGGCCATAGGTAATGCTGCCATGTTTGCAAGGCCCTCACCAAGGCATATAGTTCCTTGTCATATGTAGCATAGTTGAGAGTAGCTCCTCCAAGATTCTCCAGGAGTTCCCCTACTTGTCTTTGCAACTCCTTGGTCTCAACCGGGTTGGTTCTGTATGCTGGACGGTTTGGAAGTGTAGATCCTGGAACAAAGTCTATCTGGTGCTCAATCCCTCACAAAGTAGGTAACCCAAAGGGATTGTCCTCTGGAAACACATCTTGGAACTCCTGCAAAAGAGAAACCATTTCACTCGGATACACCGGTGTAGAATCTGTTAAGCTCAAAAGAGATTCTTTAAACACAAGTAAGATAGCAGATTGTTTAGAGTAAAGAGTTCTTTTGATATCACCCATGTTGGCATAGAAGTTTGGCTGCTTAGTTCCAGCCGGTTTAAGATCAATCTCCTTCTTTTTTTGGAGTTGAATCTGATCATGTTGAACTTCCTTAGGTGTCAAGGGAACCAGGACAGTCTTGCGACCCTTGACTCAAAGGATAGTCTTGCGTCATGGCAAACTTCTCACAAGATGCATAAGCTTCCTTGAAATCAAGTAAGTATCATACATATCTTTAATCTGCTCAAACCCAAGTAACTTAGCATCTAGAGTGGTCAAGAGAACATACCTCCGAGATAGTGCATCAGCCACTATGTTCTCCTTACCTTGTTTATACTTGATCACGTATGGGAAGGTCTCTATGAACTCAACCCATCTTGCATGTCTCTTGCTAAGTTTACTCTGCCCTTTTAGATACTTTAGGGACACATGATCAGTGTGGATGACAAACTCCTTGGGCCACAGGTAATGCTGCCATGTTTGCAAGGCCCTCACCAAGGCATAGAGTTTCTTGTCATAGGTTTCATAGTTGAGAGTGGCTCCTCCAAGCTTCTCACTGAAGTAGGCAATGGGTTTCCTATCCTGCATCAACACAGCACCAATTCCAATTTCTGAAGCATCACATTCTATTTCAAAAGTTTTTGTAAAGTGAGGAAACATAAGAAGAGGTGATTGAGTAAGCTTCTCTTTTAGGCTTTGGAAAGCCTTCTCTTGTGCTTCTCCCCACTTGAATCCGACATCCTTCTTTATCACTTCAGTTAAGGGAGCTGCAATGGTGCTAAAGTCTCTCACAAAACGCCTATAGAACCCAGCAAGCCCATGGAAACTTCTCACTTCTCCTACTGAGGTTTGGCTCAGCCAGTCCTTGATGGCTTTGATCTTCTCTTCATCCACCTTAACTCCATCTGCACTCACAACAAAGCCTAGAAAAACCAAGTTATCCGTGCAAAAATGGCACTTCTTCAAGTTGGCAAAAAGCTTTTCATTTCTCAAAACATTCAGGACATCCCTAAGATGTTCTATATGTTCTTCTAAGGTCTTGCTATATACTAAGATGTCATCAAAGTATACAACAACAGAAATTCCTATGAATGATCTAAGAACATGATTCATTAACCTCATGAATGTACTAGGTGCATTTGTCAATCCAAATGGCATAACTAACCACTCATATAATCCATGTTTAGTTTTAAATGCAGTCTTCCATTCATCTCCTTCTTTCATCCTAATCTGATGATAACCACTTTTCAAATCTATCTTAGAAAAGATGCAAGAACCATGCAATTCATCAAGCATATCATCTAATCTAGGTATAGGGTGGCAATACTTCACTGTGATGTTGTTGATTGACCTACAATTAACACACATACGCCAAGAACCATCCTTCTTAGGCACTAGGAGCACTGGTACAGCACATGGGCTCAAACTCTCTTGGATATAGCCCTTCTCCATGAGTTCCTCTTCTTGTCTTTGCAACTCCTTGGTCTCAACCGGGTTGGTTCTGTATGCTGGTCGGTTTGGAAGTGTGGATCCTGGAACAAAGTCTATCTGGTGCTCAATCCCTCACAAAGGAGGTAACCCAAAGGGATTGTCCTCTGGAAACACATCTTGGAACTCCTGCAAAAGAGAAACCATTTCACTCGGATACACCGGTGTAGAATCTGTTAAGTTCAAAAGAGATTCTTTAAACACAAGTAAGATAGCAGATTGTTTAGAGTAAAGAGTTCTTTTGATATCACCCATGTTGGCATAGAAGTTTGGCTGCTTAGTTCAAGCCGGTTTAAGATCAATCTCCTTCTTTTTTTGGAGTTGAATCTGATCATGTTGAACTTCCTTAGGTGTCAAGGGAACCAGGACAGTCTTGCGACCATTGAACTCAAAGGAGTGCTTTTTGGTGAAGCCATCATGGGTAACTCGGCGATCAGATTGCCAAGGTCTCCCAAGAAGTATGTGACCAGCTTCCATAGGAAACACATCACACAAGACTTCATCCTCATATCTCCCTATGGCTAAAGGAATGAGCACTTCATTTGAAACCTTCATGGTGCCTTCTTCATTCAACCATTGTAGCCGGTAAGGTTTGGGATGCTTCTGAACCTTCAAACCCAACTTCTTGACCATTGTCTCACTAGCAGCATTCACCAACTTCCTCCATCAATTATGAGGCTGCAAACCTTTCCTTGTGTTGGAATTCATGAGTGTTTGTCTCATGTAAGGAGTGATTCATTAAACTTGTGACTCAATCCCCTTCAACCATACAACAGGAACTAACCATTCAAGATCAGAGACAACCATCTTGTGGTTGAATCTTCATACACAGCTTACTATATAACCAAGAATCATAGACAGTAAACTGGTTATATGAAGCAGAAAATCTTTAGTATGAATCTATCCTTCTGAAGTAACACAACACTTTGAGTTTGTGTACCTAAGATGAAGAGGATTTAAAATCAGTAATCTAGAGTTTAAGAAGTAGATAAAGAAGAGTTTAGAGTGAGTTTTACAAGTATTAGGCTGCCTTAAGAGAGATTGAGTTAAGACAGCCTCTAAACCATAATGCTTAACTCGTTACATTGTGAATATTGTTTAGACACAAGAAAGAGAGACACACACACGAATTTAGAGAGAGAAACTTGTATTGAGTCAGGTTAGAGTTACAAAAGGTGAAGCTGCCTTTAAATAGACAATGAGCAACATTAAACAATTACTAAACCAAGGAAATATAAACAAATAATTCTGTAGGGATGATAAGAGGCCAAAGGGGATACAACCAAGGTCTGGACTTCCAGGAAGAGTAGAAAGGGACAGGAGGAGAGACACAACCTTCCTTGGTGATAGTGACAGCTCTACACAACTCCTTATGCACCCATGTAACTTCTTCTTGCTTAATTCAAACCAGATCCTTTCTTTTGAATTCAAACTGGTTTCCTTGAATTCTTAGAGGTTCCCAACGTCCATATTAGTCTCCAAAACTTATTCATTGCCTTGCAATTCAGGTTAGCTCAAGTGGTAGCTTGTGGAGCAAGTTTGTACAAACAAAATCTAATCGGGTTTTCTTGATGAACTTATCCTTGGATCATCAACCAGCTTCTTCTTCTTCAGTTTGTGTGGAGATGCTTGGCCTTCACTTCCTTTGTTTGGCCTTCACATCTCCTTTTCTTGATAGACTTTAATACCTTGCACCAAGCACCGGGTATAGAATAGGTTCTCGCGTTGCTCTAGCTCCTCAGTCTTGGTTTGCAAGCTTAGAAGCCTTCTAGCTACTAAAAGCTTCCCCTGGACTGGTCCTTCTTCATGCTCTTCTTCAGTCTCTTCTTGGTCAGATTTGGTGTTGTCATCTTCTGAGGCATACTCAGCATCTTCCAGTAAGATCATGACTCTCTTGTTGGTACATTCATTGGCATAATTACCTCGTCCTTGGAACTTGAAACACTTGACATCACGAGCTCTGGAACTAGAAGCCTCAGCCTTGCCCTTGCCCTTGTCAAGAGCACTGCTTGGTTTGGTTTCTTCCCTTTGATAGGACTTGTTGTCTTTCTGAAACGGTTTAGACTCCTTAGGATAAGGTGACTTATCTTCCTTGGTGCTGTGTAACCGGTTGGATCCATAGTTGGCTCGTGAATGTCCCTTCCTCTTGAGCTGTTGTTCCACAAGAATAGCCTTGTGTAACATCTCTTCTAACTCCACATAATGTTGCATCTCAACATTATCTTGTATATCTCGGTTTAGACCACATAGGAACCTTGACATGGTTGCTTCTCTATCTTCTGATATGCTAGCCCTTAGCATGAGCAACTCCATCTGCTGGTAATACTCCTCCACTGATCTTGAACCTTGAGTAAGCTTCCTGAGCCGGTGATGCAAGTCTCTGTCGTAATGACTTGGAACAAGACTCTTGCGCATGATAGACTTCATCTCTGTACAAGTCTCAATTGGTTCCTCTCCATTCCTTCTACGGTTAGTGATGTACTGTTCCCACCAACTTAGAGCATAGTCATAGAACTCAGTAGCAGCTATTTGAATCTTCTTGTGGTTTGTGTACTGCTTACACTGAAAGACCAACTCAATCTTCTTTTCCCACTCAAGGTAGGCATCCGGATCAGCTTTGCCATGGAATGGGTGTATCTTGATCTTCAAACCAGCAAGTTCATCTCTCTGGTTTGTCCTTCCTTCTTGTCCACGCCTATGTCTTCTTTGACGTTGTCTTGAGGACGAGCTGATATGCTCATAGTAGTTGTCAGTTTCCTCAGAACCAGCATGCTCTTGTCGAGTAGCATGAGGTCTCTCTTCTCTCCTAGTCTCTCGGTTGGTTCCTTGACCAGTAGCTCTTCTTACTTCTTCTATGAACTCTCTCCGGATCTCATTGAGGTTGGTCCTTATCATCTCGGTCATGGTTGCTATCATGGACTGATTCAATTGAGCAGTCATGGCTTCCATGAGCAGCTTATTCTTCCGGACTAGCTCAGCTTCCCCTTCAGACTCGGTCCCCATGGCTGCCTGCACAAAGTAAACAAGATAACCAGTAAAAGGATTCTAGGTAAACAAGATAAGTAAAAAGGAAAAATATCAACACAAAAAGGATAAGCTTGCTCGGCAAGATAAGAGAAAAAAGGATAGCGGCTAGGTTTATATCGATTAGGTTTTCCGCCTACAAGCAAAAAAGGAAATTCTTCTAAAACCTTGTCTAACACTTTATGAATTTCGAGCAGCCTAAACAACTAGTTCTTCTTCTTGCTCAAGTCGATTAATAAGTTTTTGCAATTGAAACAAAAGATGAAAAGGGTAAACGAAAACTTCCCTAACCAAAGTTGCTCTGATACCACTTGATGCGTCCCTAGGATGCTCTTTGGTTGATTGAGAGGATAGATCCTTGCAAGAACCATCAGAGACTCAAGTTCTTCAAGGTTTGTGGGATGAATGGTGACACAAGAAGGATGAGAAGACTCTTGATACTCCTAGATGATTAGCTTGGATATGACACACCAAGTAAACACCCTTAGAACTCCGGATACAACACACCAGAGAAACTCGACACACTTTCTAGATAGAGAGCCATCAAGAGAAAAAAGAAACTCGTTGATTAATGATTGCTTGAGTACAATAAGGTTAGGGAAAACCCTTAAATAAAAGAAACCAGAGAACAGGCTCTATAGGGTTTCGAAAATAAGTAAAAAGGAAAACTATAGTTTAAACATAACATAAGCTTAAAATGTAAATACTTCTGCTAGTCTTGGGCCGAGATAGAGCCTAAGTGATTTGTAAGACAAGTCATGTCCTCGTTAAAAACCTTCCTCCGGAAAACCTCGTGGGACAAAACCAAAAGCAAGGAAAAGAGCACACACCAAATGTCTTGCCTAGACACTAACTCAGCTTGATGTGGAGATGGCTTGAATGGTGTTCAAGACATCTCGGATCAAACCTTGTCCAAGACTTTCTTCTTGTTGTGGATGTGAAGTGAGTAATCCTACAACAGTCTCCTTCAGTTTCTTGACTTTTGAACGAGTCATGGGACCTTCTGGAATGGCTAGAGCATCTTCACTAGGCTGCTGGTGTATTGTGGCATCATGTGTAATGAAAACCCTCCCGTGAATCGGCACTTGAAGGTTGGTAAATGGATAGACTTTGAATCGAATAATCGATCAAAGGAAGGTGGAACAAAGGGTCACACAAAGGTTGCGGAAGGCCTTTGATTTACCCGCTCATAAGCCCGAGGATATGACACACCAAGACGACCTAGGAGGATTTGTTGCTTTGGGTTCACACACCTCGCAACAGAAATACGATGTCCATCGGACAAAGGATTCAACAAGACTAAAAAGGTTTATTTGATAAAAAGTTGAATGCTTAAAACAAGAGATTACATAGCTTATGTATAGGATAACTAAACTTGCTGAGAAAGCTAAATATTTAATATATAGGGAATGATAAAATCAGTGCATGGAGGAGAGAGAAGATTCTTGAAACAAGCATTTATTGCATGCAAGAGAGAGCAACTTCCCATGCATTTAAACACCTAATTTTCGTCACTCTTCTTGGACAGCAAATAAACCACTTGTTTATGAATCTTCTTGGGCTTTTAACTTCGTAAAATTGGGCTGGCATTGATGTATAACCTCTTGGGCCATTTTCCTGATGAAAACACAAGCCAAAACCATCAATTTAAGCCCACCTCGTTCACACACACACCCATAAGCCAAGCCTTCTTTTGATTTCTTTCTGCTGCTGATACGGGTTACATCAATGTGACTCATCTAGACTCTCCTTGTTCCCCTTAGTGATCCGGTCCATGATCACATCAGCTGGTACATGGTGGCATCAGGTGGCTCGTATAAGATCTCTTTACCCTCTTTGGTAAGCTGGTCCATGATCACATCATTCCCTCCCTCTTGAAAAGGATTTGTCCTCAAATCTGGTTCATCATCAACAAAAGGAACCAAGTCAGTAACATTGAAGCTATTAGACACATCGTACTTACCTTGGAGATCAAGTTTATAGGCATTGTCATTGATCTTGTGGATGATCTCGAAGGGTCCATCAATTCTTGGCATCAGCTTGGACTTCCTCTCCTTGGGAAACCTCTCTTTCCTTAGGTGAAGCCAAACCTTTTCACCAACTTCAAAGAGCTGCACACGCCTTCCCTTGTTGGTTTCCTTCTCATAGTACTTAGTTTTCTGTTCAATGTTTTATCTAGCCTTCTCGTGGATTTGCTGGACCATCTCAGTTTTCTTCTTACCGTCCAAACTAACTCTTTCACACTCAGGTAAGGGCATTAGATCCAAAGGAGAGGTGGATTGAAACCATAAACAATTTCAAAAGGAGAATACTTAAAAGCAGAATGCATGGCATGATTGTATGCAAATTCACAATGAGGTAAGTAATCTTCCCAAGTTTTCAAGTTCTTTTTGATGAATGCACGCAGGAGGGTTCCTAGAGTCCTATTAACTACCTCAGTTTGTCCATCAGTTTGCGGATGACATGTAGTAGAAAACCACAACTTAGTGCCTAGCTTAGACCAAAGAGTCTTCCAAAAGTAACTAAGAAACTTAGTATCTCTATCCGAACTATAGTCCTAGGCATGCCATGTAAACGAACAACCTCTTTAAAGAAAAAGTTAGCAATATGCAATGCATCATCAGTCTTATGACAAACTATGAAATGTGCCATTTTAGAGAGCCTATCAACAACAACAAATATAGAGTCCTTTCTGGTTCTAGTCCTAGGAACTCCAACAATGAAATCCATAGATATGTCATTCCAAGGATGGTGAGGGATTGGTAAAGGAGTGTACAAACCATGAGACTGGACTTGGGACTTAGCATGCTTGCAAGTAGCAGACCTCCCACAGATTCTCTCAGCATCTCTTTTCATGTGTGGCCAATAGAAGTGATCCTGCAAAACTTTAAGAGTCTTGGCAATCCCAAAATGACTCATTAGACTGCCCCCATGGGATTCCCTAACAAATAGATCTCGTAGAGAACAATTAGGCACACACAATCTGTTACCATAGAACAAGAATCCATCTTGCCTAAAGTAGTGTCCTGCAGCAAATTTCTCACAAGACATATAAGCTTCTTTAAAGTCAAGGTCAGTTTAATACATATCTTTAATCTGCTCAAAACCTAGTAGCTTAGCATCAAGAGTGGTCAAGAGAACATACCTACGAGATAGTGCATCAGCAACTATGTTCTCCTTACCTTGTTTGTATTTGATCACGTATGAGAATGTCTCAATGAACTCAACCCACCTTGCGTGTCTCTTACTAAGCTTACTCTGCCCTTTGAGATACTTTAGGGACTCATGGTCAGAGTGGATGACAAACTCCATGGGCCACAAGTAATGTTTCCATGTTTGCAAGGCCCTCACCAAAGCATATAGTTCTTTGTCATAGGTAGCAAAGTTGAGGGTGGCTCCTCCGAGCTTCTCACTGAAGTAGGCGATGGGGTTCCTATCCTGTATCGACACAGCACCAATTCCAATCCCTGAGGCATCACATTCAATCTCAAAGGTTTTAGTAAAGTCAGGAAGCATTAAGAGAGGTGATTGAGTAAGCTTCTCTTTAAGGGTTTGGAATGCGGCTTCTTGTGCTTCTCCCCATTTGAATCCTACATATTTTTTGATTACTTCAGTCAATGGAGCTGCACTGGTGCTAAATTCCCTCACAAAGCACCTGTAAAAACCCGCAAGCCCACAGAAACTTCTCACTTCTCCTACTGTGGTTGGGCTTCGCCAGTCCATGATGGCTTTGACCTTCTCCTCGTCCACCTTAACTCCATCTGCACTCACAACAAAACCTAGAAAGACCAAGTTATCTGTACAAAAAGTACATTTCTTCAGGTTAGCAAAGAGTTTCTCATTTCTTAACACATTAAGAACAGCCCTAAGATGTTCTATATGATCCTCAATGTTCTTGCTATATACTAATATGTCATCAAAGTACAAAACAACAAAGATGCCTATGAATGATCTAAGAACATGATTCTTCAATCTCATGAATGTACTAGGTGCATTTGGCAATCCGAATGGCATAACTAACCACTCATACAAACCATGCTTAGTCTTAAATGCAGTTTTCCATTCATCTCCTTCTTTCATCCTAATCTGATGATAGCCACTTTTCAAATCTATCTTAGAGAAGATGCAAGAACCATGTAATTCATTAAGCACATCATCTAATATAGGTATAGTATGGCGATACTTCACTGTGATGTTGTTGATTGCTCTACAATCAACACACATGTGCCAAGTACCATCTTTCTTAGGCACAAGGAGCACTGGTACAGCACATGGGCTCAAACTCTCTCGGATATGAGCTTTCTCCATGAGTTCCTCTACTTGTCTTTGCAACTCCTTGGTCTCAACCGGATTGGTTCTGTAAGCTGGCCGGTTTGGAAGTGTAGATCCTGGAACAAAGTCTATCTGATGCTCAATCCCACGCAAGGGAGGTAAACCAATGGGGTTGTCCTTTGGAAATACATCTTGCAACTCCTGCAAAAGAGAAACCATTTCACTCGGATACAGCGGTGTAGGATCTGTCAAGTTCAAAGATTTTATATAAAAACAAGTAAAATAGCCGGTTGTTTAGAGTAGAGAGTTCTTTTGATATCACCCATATTTGCATAGAAGTTTTGTTGCTTAGTTCCAGCCGGTTTGAGATCAATCTCCTTCTTTTGGAGCTGAATCTGATCATGCTGAACTTCCTTAGGGGTCAATGGGACCAGGACCGTCTTTTGGCCCTTGAACTCAAATGAATGCTTGTTAGTGAAACCATCATGTATGACTCGGCGATCAGATTACCAAGGCCTCCCAAGAAGTATGTGACCAGCTTCCATAGGTAAGACATCACACAAGACCACATCTTCATATCTTCCTATGGCTAAGGGGATTAGAACTTGATTAGAGACCCTAATTGTGCCTTCTTCATTAAGCCATTGTAGCCGGTAAGGTTTTGGGTGCTTCTGAACCTTCCAAACCAACCTCTTTACCATTGTCTCACTAACAGTATTCACACAACTACCTCCATCAACTATGAGGCTGTAAACCTTTCCTTGGACTAAGCACCTTGTATAGAACATGTTTTCACGTTGCTCTAACTCTTCGGTCTTTGTTTGCAAAGGCTTAGGAGTGTCCTTGCTACTAAAAGATTTCCTTGGACTGGTCTTCTGAAATATTTAGAGATTAATAGATTATAGAGACTAGATTAGAACAAAAAAGAATAGAATCGAAGAGAATAGAGAGATTAGGGAGATATTTATGTAAAAAGATCCATTTCAGCTAAGAGAGAAAATAGAGACTGAAGATTGTATCTTCTCACTGATACTCGACAAGAATACATATAGAGGAGCTACTAGGGTTTCCAGAAACAAAAGGAAGAGCAAATGTGTGGACAGAAATGAAAGGAGCACTTCTTTTCAAACGGTCAACTAAGGAGAGCCACAAGAAGAACATCAACATCTTTTGGGAATATGCTGATCACTGTACAGTCTGTCCATGCCTTATCCATATTTCCTTAATCTTGACCATGTGTAACAAGTCGAGCCTGGAAGGCTATGAGGTCTTCCTCATTAAAAACCTCACCAAGGAAAACCCTTTTTGGGATAAAACCTTGATGAGGGAAAAAGAGTAAAGACCCCATAGCAGGGGATTAGCTAAGTTGGGTTAGATCAATGAGTCCCAACCGACCATGGATGGACTCCATTGTCTTTTGTCTAGCAGCCTTAGTGAATATATCAGCTAACTGATCCTCACTCCTAGTATAGCAAGGTAAGATCACTCCTAACCCAATCATCTGCCTCACCTTGTGGCAATCAACCTCAATATGCTTGGTCCTTTTGTGAAACACTGAGTTGGTGGCTATGTGGATGGCATCTTGGTTGTCACAATGCATTGTCATTGGAGTGGACTGCTCAATACCAAGGTGTTTCAGAATGCCTTTGATCCAGATAAGTTCATTTGTCAGCTTCAACATTGCTCTATACTCGGCTTCAGCACTAGAGCAGGACACCACCTTTTGCTTCTTGCTCTTCCATGTAACTAGGTTCCCTCCAATGGATGTGCAGTAGCCAGTAGTGGACTTCCTATCTGCTCTATCACCAGCCCAATCCGCATCACAGTAGCCAACCACTTCAGTGTTGTTGTTGCATCCCATCCACACTCCTTGACCAGGTGAACCATTGAGATAGCTTAGGATCCGTTCCACCATGTTCCAGTGATGCTCATTTGGGACTTGCATGTGTTGGCTCACCTGGTTCACAGCAAAGAAAATATCAGGACGTGTGATGGTTAAGTATATTAGCTTACCAACTAGCTTTCTATAAAGCTTGGCATCATGAAATGGTTTGCTGTCTTCTATCTCCCCCTCACGAGGAACCTTATACCCATCTTCCATGGGCATCCTTGTCGTCTTTCCTCCAATTTTACCTCCATATTTCAAAAGATCAAGAGTATATTTCCTTTGGGACATGAATAATCCTTCCTTGGACCTACAAACCTCAATCCCAAGGAAGTATTTCATTTCTCCCAAGTCTTAAATTTCAAATACAGATTTGAGATAATCCTTAGTAGTTTTAATACCTTCCTTGTCACTCCCAGTTATGATGATATCATCAACATAGACCAGGATGACAATGATACCTGATGTGGAGACAAGGGTGAAAAGGGTGTGATAAAGCTCAGATTTGATGAAGCCTCGACCATTCAAGGTAGTGCTCAGCTTGTGGTACCAGGCTCTTGGAGATTGTTTCAACCCATAGATAGCCTTCCTTAACCTCAGTACATTCCCTGGTTTCACTAGACTTTCAAGACCAGGAGGAGGATACATATACACCTCTTCTTCCAACTCTCCTTGCAAGAAGGCATTCTTCACATCCATTTGCCATAAGTTCCATCCCAACTTGGTTGCAACGGAAAAGACAATCCGGATAGTATGGAGCTTTGCCACAAGAGCAAAGGTGTCAACATAATCCTCTCCATAGGTTTGAGTGAATCCTCTTGCAACAATTCTAGTTTTCTTCCTCTCTATCTTCCCATTTGGTAGGTACTTGATGGTGGAGATCCATCTACTAGCAACAGCCTTCTTCCCTTTTGGCAGTTCACTCTCATACCAAGTTTCATTTTTGATCATTGCCCCTACTTCATCACCCACTGATTTCCTCCACTCTTCATCCTCCATAGCTTCCTCATACAATCTTGGAACATGACTTTCATCCAGACTGATAATGAAAGCACAATGCTCCTTAGGAAACTCAACAAACGAGCAGACAGCTTGACTAGGGTGGGCAACAGCTTGAGCATTATAGTAGACCCTAGTATTCACCCAGTTAGATGGATGCCTTCTTACTCTAGTGCTTCTCCTCAATGGAGCTTGAACCTCAGTTTCAACTGCTTCCTCATGCTCCTCTTGGCCTTCTGGTTCGGGCATATCATTTACTTCCTCATGTCCCATCACATCTTTATCAGGACCACCAGAGTCCTCGTCCTCATGACCATCATCTCCTGGTTCATTTCCCCCCTCATGATCAAGGTGGGATGGTTCTTCAGTTTCATGTGGTCTAGGCACACATTGCTGATCCTGGGTTAGATTGATCCCAAGACCTTCCATGATTATCCTAAGGCTTGCAGCCTTATCAGATGGTTGAGCTAGATCCTTAAGATCCTCCCAGCTCTTTTCTTCATAGTACCCTCTTGATTCCAAAAACTTGACATCCCAAGATACTAACAGTTTCCTTGTTGAAGGATCAAAGCACTTGTACCCCTTTTGAGTTGTAGAATAGCCGATGAACATTGCTATAGTACTCTTAGGCTCCAACTTGTTCCTCATTTCTCCTGCCACCAGGACATATCAGAGACATCCAAATACCTTTAGATGATCCAAAGAGGGTTTGACCTTGTTCATGACTTCAAATGGAGACTGATCCTCTAAGATTCTGGTTGGTATCCGGTTAATAAGATAACAAGCAGACATCACAGCATCACTCCAGAACCTCTTTGGGACATTGGTTTGGAACATCATCGACCTTGCCACTTCCATTAGGTGCCTGTTCTTCCTTTCAGCCACTCCATTCTGTTGTGGAGTGTAAGGGCAACTTGTTTGATGTAGGATCCCATGTTGAGCAAGATGATCTTTGAAAGCATGGCTCATGTATTCTCCACCATTATCTGATCTGAAAATCTTAATCTTAACATTATAATGGTTAGAAACATAAGTCTGAAAGTTTTTAAATGCATCAAGCACCCTATCCTTAGTTTTAATGAGTGTTATCCAGGTGTATTTGCATTTTTCATCAATGAATATAACAAAGTACTTGAAGTTCTCTTTAGATAAACAAGGAGCAGTCCAAACATCAGAATGAACAAGATCAAAACACTTCTCATACATAGTACTTGATTTCTTAAAGACTGTCTTACAATGTTTACCCAAAATGCATGCTTCACACTCATTATTTTTAAACATGATACCTGGTAACATTAAACTAAGGGCCCTAACATGGGGATGACCTAATCTAGCATGCCACAATGCATCATTATTTAAAGTAGAAACAGAGCTAAACGAGTAACTCAAATTGGAAATAGAGGTAATGTCTTCAAGCATATAAAGATCTCCCTTGGTTACTCCTTTCCCAATCAAATTACTGCTCTCAATATCCTGAAACTTCACATCATTAGGACTAAAGATAACATTGCAGTGTAAATCAGTAGTGCGTTTCTTGACAGATAAGAGATTTGAAGTAAACTCAGGCATATAGAAAGCTCTAGACTCTTTATCAAACAGTTTCAGGGTTCCAATTCCTTTTATGGCTACTCTATCACCATTTGCAATAATAACATGACCATAAACCGGTTCTTTATCCTTTATAGGACTGGTGTCACTTATCATGTGATGAGAGGCACCAGAATCAACAACTAATGGTTTAGTTAACACACTAGAAGCTGTATATGATCTATGTGATTCTCCTAGAGCATCTAACTGATCAAGAGTCTTAGGCATTCTATAGGCAGTATGAGTATAACCAAGGGTGTTTCCGTGTGTGTTACCATTCTCCTTAAGAGCTTTGATGAGAGCATCAATGTCGGACCTCCTTATGGGCTCTTGATCCATGTTCTTGACTGAAAAATGTTGAGATGCCATAGCCTTCCCTTCACTTTCACGAGCAGTAGACCCACTTCCAGAAGGACCAGCTTCACTTGCTTCATCGGAAAGGTGAGATCTTCCTTCCCTCTCCTTCATGAACTTGGTTGGTTTTAGATGGGGATGAAGGATCCAGCACTGACTCCTCTTGTGACCCGGCTTCTTGCAATGATTACAGTTGCCTCCAAACCTCCTATCCTCACCATACCTCCTTTCCTCAGGCTTGTACATTGCCTTCTTAGCTTGAGTAATTTCTGCCTTGTTTTCTAAAGAAAGATAACCTCTTCCTCCAAACAATCCGTGTGAACCCTCTTCCTTCTGGATCTGAGCAAACACTTCCTCCAAGGATGGCAGTTTAGATGACCTCAAGATGTGCTTGATCAGGTCATTGTATACTGGATTCAGGGTCAGTAGCAAGCCAAAGACTTGATCTTGCTCTTTCCTTTCCATGATGATGTCTTGATCCATTGTGCTCGGCCTTAGCGTCTCCAGTTCAGACCATAAGGCTCTGAACTTCCCCAAGTGTTTGGTGAACTCCACCTCTTCCTGAACAAGTATGTTGATAGCTCTTTTCACCTCAAACACACGGCTCAGATTAGTTGTGTTTCCATAGACCTTCTGGAGTGTATCCCATAAGTCTTTTGCTGTCTCACAGTAGCTGTAAGCTTCAAGGATTGAGGTCTCAAGGGAAGCTTGCAACACGGTGACAACAGTCATGTCTTCTTGAACCCATTTGTTCTCATCAGCTAGAGCAAGCTCAGTTACTCCTTCGCCTTTTTCCTTTCCAGCAACTGGTTTTGGAGGTCCATCCGTGATGTGGTTCCATAAACCCTTGCTCCCAACAGCTGTTTTCACCAGCCTTGACCACAGGAGGTAGTTTCCACTCCCCTTAAGAGTAACTGGTATCATTATCATCTTGTTTCCTTCCATCTTGTTCTTGAGTACCCAGATCTGGAAAAGCTTGAGTCTTTATGAAGCTGAAGAACACTTCGAGTTTCAAATCCAGGAAAGGTTGAGACTTTGAGATGAATCAACCCGAAAAGACTTCAGATCTTGAAAAAGAAAGCTTCAAACTTCAAACTTTCCTTGAATCTCGAAAAAGTTTCAACCTTTACTGTTGAAATGAAGAACACAAACCCAGATTTACTATTGAAATGAAGAACACAAACCCAGATTTACTTTTGAAATGAAGAACACAAACCTAGATTATCAGTAACCTGGCTCTGATACCATGAAATATTTAAAGATTAATAGATTATAGAGACTAGATTAGACATAAAAGAATAGAATCGAAGAGAATAGAGAGATTAGGGAGAAATTTGTGTAAAGAGATCCATTTCAGCTAAGAGAGAAAATAGAGACTGAAGACTGTATCTTCTCACTGATACTCGGCAAGAATACATATAGAGGAACTACTAGGGTTTCCAGAAACAAAAGGAAGAGCAAATGTGTGGACAGAAATGAAAGGAGCACTTCTTTTCAAACGGTCAACTAAGGAGAGCCACAAGAAGAGCATCAGCATCTTTTGGGAATATGCTGATCACTGTACAGTCTGTCCACGCCTTATCCATATTTCTTTAACATCTTAACTCCTCAGCATACCTCAACTCAACACCTTCTTCATGTTCTTCCTCAGTTTCTACTTGGTCAGGTTCGGTTCTTTTATCTTCTGAAACATACTCACCATCTTCTGGAAGAATCATGATCCTCTTGTTGGTACACTCATTAGCATAGTGACCTCGTCCTTGGCACTTGAAACACTTGACATCCCGAGCTCTGGAACTAGAAGCCTCTGCCTTGGACTTGCCCTTGTCAAGGATGCTACTCGGTTTGGTTTCGTCCCTCGAGTAGGGTTTGTTTTCTTTCTGATATAGCCTAGACTCCTTAGGATAGGTTGGCTTCTCTTCCTTAGGTGTGTAACCGGTTGGATCCAAAGCTTGTGCGTGAATGTCCCTTCCTCTTAAGCTGTTGTTCCACAATAATAGCCTTGTGTAACATCTCTTATAACTCCACATAATGCTGCATCTCTACATTGTCTTGTATCTCACGGTTTAGACCACACAGAAACCTTGACATTGTAGCTTCTCTATCTTCTGATATACTAGCCCTCAGCATGAGTAACTCCATCTCCTGGTAATATTCTTCTACTGATCTTGAACCGTGAGTGAGTTTCCGGAGCCTATGATGAAGATCTCTATGATAATGACTAGGAACAAATATCTTTCGCATGATAGACTTCATCTCTGACCATGTTTCAACTGGTTCCTCACCATTCCTTCTTCTGTTGGTAACATACTGATCCCACCAGCTTAGAGCATAGTCGTAGAACTCAGTAGCAGCTATCTGGATCTTCTTTTGATTTGTGTACTGCTTACACTGAAAGACCAGCTCAATCTTCTTCTCCCATTCAAGATAGGCATCCGGATCAGCTTTCCCATGGAAGGGAGGTATCTTGATCTTTAAACCAGCAAGCTCATCTCTCTGGTTTGTCCTTCCTTCTTGTCCACGTCTCTGCCTCCTTTGGCTTTATCTTGATGAGGAACTGATGTGTTCATAATAGGTATATGTTTCTTCAGAGCCAGCATGCTCTTGTCGAGTTGGGTTGCGTCCTTCTTCTCTTCTAGTCTCACGACTGTGACCTTGACCAGTAGCACGTCTTACTTCCTCTCTGAACTCTTTACGGAGCTCATTGAGATTGTTCTTCATCATCTCAGTCATTGTTTCTAGCATGGATTGGTTCAGTTGAGCAGTCATGGCTTCCATTAGCAACTTGTTCTTCCGGACCAACTTGGATTCTTCTTCAGTTTTGGTTCCCATCGATGCCTACACCAATGAGACACAAGAACAAGTAAGTAGTTCAAGGTGATTCACGAGAAGAAACAAAGAAAAATTCAACACAAAACAAAACTTGCTCGGCAAGGTATACTTTGTGCGGCTAGGTTAAACAAGATAAGCTAGGGCTTTCGCCTAAATCCAAAAAAGGAAAATGACAAAATTTCGCCTAGAACACAAAGTAATTTGAACAGACCTAAGACAATCCTAGTTCTACTTTTGTTCAAGTTGATAAAGAAGTATTATGGCTGAAACAAAAAGATTTCAAGAGAAACGAGACTTCCCTAACCAGAGCAGCTCTGATACCACATGACACACTCCTAGGATACTTCTTTGGTTGATGGGAGGATAGATCCTTGCAAGAACGAATCAGAGACTCAAGTTCTTCAAGGCTGTGGATTGAATGGTGATACAAGAGGGATGAGAGATCTTTTGATACTCCTAGATGACTAGTTCGGATATGACACACCGAGATAGACACCCTTAAAGCTCTGGATATTACATACCAGAAGAACACTCGACAACTAGAGAGAGAGCCGTCAAGAAGAAAAAAAGACTTTGATATTAGATTGCTTGAGTACCAAAGGGTTTGCGGAAACCCTTAAATAAAGGAACCAAAGAACATGCTCTAGGGTTTCGGTAAGTATAACATAAAACTATAGTCTTAAAATAACATAAGGTAAAATAGATAGTCTTCAAGTAGTTTTGGGCCGAGATAGGGCCTAGGTGATTTGTAAGACAAGTCGTGGCCTCATTAAAAACCTTTCTCCGGAAAACCTCGTGGGACAAAACCAAAAGCAAGGAAAAGAGAACACACCAAATGTCTTGCCTAAACACTAGCTCAGCTTGATGTAGAGATAGCTTGAATGGTGATCAAGATATCTCGGACCATTAAACCGTGTTCAAGACTTTCTTCTTGTTGTGGATGTGAAGTGAGTAATCCTACAACAGTCTCTTTGAGTTTCTTGGCTCTGGAACGGGTCATGGGACCTTCTGGAATGGTCAAAGCATCATCACCAGGCTGCTGGTACATGGTGGCATCAGGTGGCTCGTATAAGATCTCTTTACCCTCTTTGGTAAGGTGGTCCATGATCACATCAACGAGCCACCTGATGCTACCATATACCAACAGCCTGGTGATGATTCTTTAACCATTCCAGAGGGTCCCATGACCCGTTCCAGAGCCAAGAAACTCAAAGAGACCATTGGAGGATTACTCACTTCATATCCAAAACAAGAAGAAAGTCTTGGAGAAGGCTTTGATGGTCCGAGATATTTTGATCACCATTCAAGCTATCTCTACATCAAGCTGAGCTTGTGTTTAGGGAAGACATTTGGTGTGTGCTCTTTTCCTTGCTTTTGGTTTTGTCCCACGAGGTTTTCCGGAGGAAGGTTTTTAATGAGGCCACGGCTTGTCTTACAAATCACTTAGCCCCTATCTCGGCCCAATACTACTATCTATTTTACCTTATGTTATTTTAAGAATATAGTTTTATGTTATACTTGTCGAAACCCTAGAGCATGTTCTTTGGTTTCTTTATTTAAGGGTTTCCGCAAACCCTTTAGAACTCAAGCAATCTAATATCAAAGTCTTTTGTTCTTCTTAACGGCTCTCTCTCTAAGTTGTCGAGTTTTCTTCTGGTGTGTAATATCCAGAGCCCTAAGGGTGTCTATCTCGGTGCGTCATATCCGAACTAGCCATCTAGGTGCATCAAGAGATCTCTCATCCCTCTTGTGTCACCATTCAATCCACAGCCTTGAAGAACTTGAGTCTCTGATTCGTTCTTGCAAGG
The DNA here is from genome assembly GCA_905132765.1 of Moricandia arvensis. NCBI lineage: Eukaryota > Viridiplantae > Streptophyta > Magnoliopsida > Brassicales > Brassicaceae > Moricandia > Moricandia arvensis. The sequence goes on along the minus strand of CAJHQP010003907.1, from coordinate 409 downwards.
ATCTATCCTCCCAGCAACCAAAGAAGCATCCTAGGAGTGTGTCACCTACCCATAGGAAGATATGAAGATGAGGTCTTGTGTGATGTCTTACCTATGGAAGCTGGTCACATACTTCTTGGGAGGCCTTGGCAATCTGATCGCTGAGTCATACATGATGGTTTCACTAACAAGCATTCATTTCAGTTCACGGGCCGCAATGATGTGATCATGGACCGGATCACTAAGGAGAACAAGGAGAGTATAGATGAGTCACATGATGCCACAATGCACCAGCAGCCTGGTGATGATGCTCTAACCATTCCAGAAGGTCCCATGACTCGTTTCAGAGTCAAGAAACTTAAGGAGACTGTTGTAGGATTACTCCCTTCACATCCACAACAAGAAGAAGGTCTTAGGCAAGGTTTGATAT
>CAJHQP010003906.1:0-61134 GCA_905132765.1 Moricandia arvensis | reverse complement strand
AAGAGCGCTCATTAAGTCTATCACATTCTAAGGCACATATATGACTCAGTGGGAGATTGTAAGATCATTTTGGTTAATTTTGGTTGAGTCACATATGTTAAGGAATAATGTGATAGGACCATTAATTATTTTGGGCATAAAATGTTATGAAACATTATATGTGGATGTCTTATTTAATTTCTAGTTTAGTGAAGGGTTGAACTAGAAATTAATTCTTCATCATGGGTTATGGTCCCCAATGCAACCTAACTTGAAAATAAGTGGAAATCTCCATATCCCATCAATGGAGAGCTAAGGTCATAAGGAATAAGGTTTTGCATTGGAAGATCCATTCTCTTGCCATAGATCATTGAATCATGGATTCACAAGGTATGTTTTCCCTTTTGTCTATTCAAGTAGAAAATCATATGGTTATAGATTCATATTGATGAATCATGAAGAAATAAAATTATCAGATGTGACCTTCAAAGATGTTCTATTCGACTCAAGTTTCAGAGGAGGGGGTGTTTTGGTAGTAGACTCAGCTCGTATAACAGATTGCTACTTCCTCCATTTCACAACACAAGGGATCAAAGTCCAAAGAGGCCACGAGACATACATCTCAAACACCTTCTTGGGACAACATTCAACGGTAGGTGGAGACAAACAAGAAAGACAATTCTCCGGGACTGGAATCGATATCTCGAGTACCGATAATGCCATTACTGATGTGGTGATATTCTCTGCCGGGATCGGTATCTTGTTGAATGGTCAGGCCAATATGGTCACAGGAGTGCATTGCTACAATAAGGCTACATGGTTTGGTGGAATCGGCATTCTAGTGAAGTCGCATTTAACGAGGATAGATAACTGTTACCTTGATTACACAGGTATAGTCATTGAAGATCCTGTTCACGTTCATGTCACAAACGCTTTGTTCCTAGGAGATGCGAACATTGTGTTGAGATCAGTGCATGGGAAGATTCACGGTGTAAACATCGTAAATAACATGTTTAGTGGTGATCTTAAACACAACTTCCCGATGGTTAAGCTAGAAGGAGAGTTTCATGACGTTGATCAAGTTGTGATTGATCAGAACAATGTGGAAGGGATGATGATGAAATCAACTTCGGGTAGGTCCAAGGTTTCTGGTAATGGGACAAGATGGGTCGCTGATTTTTCCAATGTTTTGGTGTTCCCTAACAGGATAGAGCATTACCAGCATTCGTTTTTCGCGCAGTCAGGACAGATTCCTGCAAACGCAGTGACTAATGTTTCCAACAATGTGGTAGTTGTAGAAACTGATAGAGCTGTAACTGGAACCGTGTCAGTGATTGTTTATCAGTAAATAAGCATTCTTAGTATTTTGATCATTGTCCTAATGAGAAAGCTTGAGGAACATGAAAAAATGTAACTACACAAACTTGTTTAATGTAACTAACTTTGTGTCAAGAAGAAGCTTTTACCCTACGGTCCATGGTTTCTAGGGCTAGAAATGCATCATCTTGAGACGTGAATTGAATAAAGACATAACCTTTTGATCTCTTCATTGATTCATCTTTAGCAATCTTTACATCAACTAAAAAAGTTATAAAGCTAACCTTAAATCCAAAGTTGGATTAAATTGAGACACTTCAAGTTCAGACACACCTTCAGCAATCTCTCCAAAATCTGAAACAAGATAGGGAAGTTGAAGAAGGCACTAAGGAAGGGAAAGCGAGCGTCGCCGGCCACATAGTTTCACGGCCGCCGGTGAACAGAGAGAAGAAACAGTCGTGAAGATATCCTTAGATTTTCAAACGATGCCGTTTATAAGCTTCTTGGGTTCCCGCTTAAAGCCCATTAAGACCTAAGTATTTGGCCCAAAAATGTTTCCGGATTATATGCAATTAAAACAGATGGGGTGTATCTTAAAATAATCAAAATTAGAAGGGCCTTAAACGTAATTACTGTTTCTTAACTTATTGTAAAACCCACAAAGCCCTAATCACTACACTCCTCTTCAACATTTCTCTCCTCCTCCCCGGTAGCAATGGCTATGATATCTCACCGTCTCCGGCGATCGTTAGTCTCGGCGACTTCCTATTTCAACCGATCAATCTCTCTCTCTCCAACTTCCGTTGCTCCAACCGCCGATTTCGCATCTGTGTCGACGGTGGTGCACAGATCCGTTTTAGGGCGTTTAACGGAAGTGACTACTCGAGCTCCGGTGAGGCTTTTTTCGACGAGGAAATACAAGCTTTACAAAGAAGGGGATGAAATCACGGAAGACACTGTTCTGTTCGAAGGATGTGATTATAATCACTGGCTCATCACCATGGATTTCCCCAAGGATAATCCTTTGTCTCCTGAGGAAATGGTCTCTACCTACGAGAGAACATGCGCCGCAGGGCTTGGTATCAGGTTCGTTATTACAAGAGTCTGGGTCTTTGAGATTCTATGTTCTTTTATTACAGATTGGTTTCCGTATGGGAGTGTCTGTTTTCGTTGTCTCTGTTCCTTTGGTCATTTAGGACATGGAACATTAGATGGGTTTGTGTCTGATGGGGATGTTTTACTGATGCTTTAGTTTGAAACAAAGACAAGAGATCAGCTTATGTTGACTTTTTATTTGTTACAGATCAGTTTGTATGTGTGTGCGTTTCCGGTCTCTGTTTTGTTCCTTTGATAACTTAGTATATGGAGTGCTTTAGATCGGTTTGTCTCTCGTGGGGATGTTTTACCGATGATGCTTTAGTTCGTAACTAAGACAAGAGAGATCCATTGATCTCCAGCTTTGTGTATCTTATTACAGTTTTAGATTCTAGTCTTTGAAGATTTATGCTCTTTTATTACAAATCAGTTTGTATGTGTGTGCGTTTGTGGTCTCTGTTCCTGTGATCATTTAGAATGTGGAACATTAGATGGGGTTGTCCCTGATGGGGATGTTTAACTTATGCTTTAGTATGAATATATATTGACTTTTTGTCTTTCTTTGGGTGTTTGTGGCTGAGTCAGCTTGGAAGAAGCCAAGACGAAGATGTATGCTTGTAGCACAACGACTTACCAAGGGTTTCAAGCGATTATGACTGAACAAGAATCCGAAAAGTTCAAGGGTATGTAGTTTTTAATAGCTTTGTTTTCTTTGCCTTTCGAAGAAACTATTTCACCTAGCTTCTCACTCGTTTGGCATGTGAACAGATCTACCCGGGGTGGTGTTCATATTGCCAGATTCATACATTGATCCCGTGAACAAAGAGTATGGAGGTGAGCTTATTGCTTGTACAAAACCTTCTCATACTGATTCTTGCAACTCTACAGTATTTTTTATATATTCTTGTTTTCTTTCAGGAGATAAATATGAGAACGGAGTGATCACACATAGGCCACCACCATTTCAGGCTAACAGGAGAACCCGTGATAGGTTCAGTCAGAGATCTGACCGTCAAGGCGGTGGTCCTCCAAACTTCCAAAGAAACACTCATTATGGTCAGCAACCGCCAATGCAAGGTGGTGGAGGGGGCTATGGTGGTCCTCAGCAGAGCTATGGGGCTTCAGGACAAGGAACTCAAGCTCCTCGTCCACCATTTCAGGGAGGTTACAACCAAGGCCCACCACGATCTCCACCACCTCCATATCAGGCGGGTTACAATCAAGGTCAGGGATCTCCGGTGCCTCCATACCAAGGACCACCAGGGAACTATAGTCAAGGGCCACAAGGAGGTTACAACCAAGGAGGGCCTAGGAATTACAGTCCACAGGGGAATGGAAACTACGGCTCTGCACCTGGAGCTGGAAATCCCAATCTTGGACATGGCCAGGGGTATACTGGACCTGGACAAGAGCTGAATCAAACAATTCCACAGGCTGATCAGAGGAATGCAGCTGGAGACTGGAACAACAATAATCCAGCAGGTCAACCGGGATCCGACCAAGTAAGTGCTTGACCGTACATGAATCTGCATTCAAGTGCACTCCATTTTCCACATATTTGTTACTGATATTGTCAATTGTTTCAGTTTCCACAGGGGAGAAGATACTAGACAGAGACATGATGCTTGCTGCTGTGAAATGAACTGAATATGGAGAGAATAATCAGAGCAACACTTTCTATTAAGTTTTAGAGTACATAGTTTGTTAGTCATCTTTCTACATTGTTTGGTTGCATCAAAACACTTTTGCAAATCATTCTTTTAAGATTCAAACCCGCCTATTTTAGTTGAGATTTTTAACCATATCCACTGAGCTATTTCCATGAAATTTAATGACCAAAGATTCAAAGGAATTCTGATGAGTAAATTTGAAAGAAATGATTACTTCTGTAACGATTGGAGCTCTTTACAAGACGATAACGTTTCTAATAAGGCTACGAGACAGTTATTTCTTGTCTCTTCTTGACTGGTGGCAGTTTTGACAATACCCAAGTGGGTGACTCATTAAGCCAGAGTGCTTCACCAGTCTCCTTGTGCTTGAAATCAGGAGCTTTTGCGTTTCTCTACACAAACAAAAACGATATTGCGATAAATAGTCAATATACAAAAGATTGATAAGACAAAACTGAGCAAACGTTGTACTACCTTGTCAATTCTATTGTCCCACCACTTATCCGGATTCTCAACCAATTCCTTCCATGATTCTTCTCCTGCACCAGTTTGGTTCAGAGAAACATACATGAACGATCTGTGTAGTATCATATAAACAAGGAAAACAATGGGAACTTTACCTTTGAGTTGCTTCACTCCTCTACCTCTAGGGACAAGAACATCAAACTCAAGTCCTTCGAGTTTCGGCAAAACCCAAGCAGGAGCCTTGTTAAGCCACAGTGAGAGACTACTGTCCTTGCTTTTGAAGTCAGGATGCCTTGGCTTTACCTATGCAGCAGGTAAAACAGAGAAGTCAAAAACTAGTAGCAAAATTTAGTAAACACCATATCAAAACAATGGGGAATAAGATGAGGATAGGATAAAGTTGTCAAGCACATGGGGCGATTTACCAATCCATTAGCTTTATTTTCGCGGTGATCCCACCATTCTTTAGGATTTTCAATGAGGTGATTCCAAGAATCAGAAGCCTCATCCATAACTATATTCTTCTTAGCTCTAACTAGAGAGTCAAAAAATTGATCAAACAATTAGCCAGAGAGTTGAAAACATGGGTATGCCAGAGATTAGAAGAGATAACAAAAAAAAAAACTCGTTTTCTAAGAGCCTTGGCTCAGACCTAACACAACACATGATGGATATAAAAAAAAATGGGTTTGTACCATGACACTGAATAAGAGACATACCAGGCCGCTTCTTAATGTCAGCTTCTTCCTTTTCAGATGATGATATCACCACAGGCGGTGAAGCAGGTTGCTTCTTAATGCCATTTTCTTCCTTTTCAGATGACGAAATAACCGAAGGTGGAGAAGCAGGCTGCACGAAGCTAAGATTCTGTACCAATACCTGTTGTGAGCAAACCATTACAAAGATTCTGTTACAAGCTTCACATGTTTTTTTTTTCAAACTAGACAGTGTTATAAGGCCGAACCTGGACATTGGATTGTGCATAAGTCACATTTGGAGGAGGGGAATCAATAAAAAGCTTTCCAGAAACATGAATAAGATCGTCTTTACTTATATATCGATCCGCTGTTTTCGCTAGATCACCTTCAAAGATTATCGGAATCCTGATGACAACCAAAGCCACAACCTTTCTTATTCAATTCTCAAACACATACAAAATTACAAAAACCCATTGGAGGAAAGTACCAGAAAGCAGAGGAATCCGAAGCGGAGTATCTCTGGGAGATAACAGTGCCTGCCCAGAATTTACCATCAGGAGAAGCCTCGAATTGAACTGGCTGATCCACAAACCCTATCAGATTCACCCAATTGGCTGCTTCCTTCTGGTAAGCTATCTCATTTGGACGAGGCGGTGACGTCTTCACCTCCGTCGGCGTTTTCGGCGGTGCCTTGGCTCTTTGTTTCCTTCCGCCGCTTCCGGAGACAGCCGCGGTGTAGAAACGGATCCGCTGAGGGATAATTCGATTTCGGGCTGGGATATGTGAACGGAGAAACGGAAGGCATTCGATTCGTGTCAACGATTTGGAAATCAAATTCATCTTTTCATAACAAAAGGGGAAGAGAAACCCTAATTTTCTCGAAGGGTTTAAGGGAAGGAAAGGGATAGTGATTACTGTCGTTTAGTTTGGCGCGGAGTAGGAGTCACTGTCGTTCACAGATTTTACTGGGCTTTATCCTTCTTCTAATTGGGCTTCGTTATATAAATGCTTAATGATTTAATAATGGGCTTAATTAAACCGATTTAGTATTTGAAATCAAGCCAGTGGTTCTTCAGATTGGGATTCTTTGGTTAAGGAACTCGTTTTTCTTCCTTTCGGGGGAGTGGAAACTGGGATCTTATGAAAAGGTTTAAATTTTAATTGGTGGGGAAGTAAATGTATCTGAGTCTCAAGTCATGATTTTCCTAGTTGGAAGGCTGCCACAATCCGAATGAAAATGATCTCAGATTCAAGACATGGTTTTCCCATATGGTCATGCTTTATATTCCACACCAGGAACCATATGAATGATTTCAGTCTCAACTCTCAAAGTCATGGTTTTCCTAGTTGGAAGGACGTCACAATGGGTTTTAATATTTACATGGTTAGAGGATGCTTGACTAGGGTATCGATCATGGATTATTGTCCTCCGACTCATAATCATACTTGGCATGAAGCTCCAAACATGCAAGTAGTGCATGTGAATACTTTGGTGAGTGTCGTTGATGGGAAAATATATGTTGTTGAGCGGGATCCAAGTATATACGAATGCATTACTTTAGTAGGAACAAAAATATGGTTTTAGAAATCCAAGGAAAACATGGGATGTCGTTGTTGGATGCCTTGCAGTGAGGCTTCTTGCACCATAGATAACGTAGAATACTACTTCCACATTGAGAAATGGTGGAGCATGGTCAGATGGTAGGTTCTGAGAGTAGATCTTGGAGAGTTTTGAGGGGTTTAAAAGGCATCCCTAAATTTGGAGAGGGTAATTATGGTTGTGCTAACTTGGCGAATTATGGTGGAAATATTGTGGTTTCTTGGAACATGTATGTTTATGCTATTCCTTCTATTAAGATTTGGTGTGATGAGATTGAGATAAAAAAGCGCAAGTATTGACATGAGATTCACGACAAGGTTAAGTAGTGTGATATTTTGCTTAGAGTCCCAATGTCATGTCATTTCACCCAGCTTGATGTTGCTACTGTTTGATGAGTAGTCATTGCTTTGGACATGCATGGTATTATCAATTTTTTTTCCATATATGGTTGGAAAAAATGGTGAAAGAATTTTTACAGCTAAATGCCTAAATGTTGGTCAAAACTCATAAATATTCACTGTGTTGTTGAACAATTGTGTCTTGTTCATTTCTCTCCTTTCATTACTTATTTGATGTCCTTTGTTTAAAGATTTGTGTTGTCACTATCTGAATCATTTGAATATGTTTGTACCAGGCTAATCATTTTGAAACAAAACCTTTCAACGCTTTCAAGTTTATAATTTTGCTCAAGTTGAAGGGGATAGCGATCTATTTTGTGACTTACTCTTAGTTGATACACCCATGCAAATGTGCAGGCAAAGCAAGAAATGTTTATTCAACTGCCACTTTATACGAAACAAATAATTTACAGAACTTCATAGGAGAAAACTCTGCGGATTTATATCCAAAGAATCATTTGCAGACATCAATTTACCGCTTCTTATACAAAATGTATAAACATTATTTTCTTTTCAAAACCTGCAAATAAAACATATATGAGACAGAGATTTGCAAATTAGGGAATACAATTACAACAAGCAAGAGAACTTTCAGTTAATTCTTTCAAAGTTGTCTCATATTACCTTTTCTTAAACCGGATGATTTTATGATAAAAGATGATTTTAGACAGTATTTTTCAGCAAATAACTCGATTACAAGCACTAAGGCTCAGAAGAAAACACACGAGGTAAATTTTAAACCTCTAACAAGATGTAGAAATCTTCATTATTGTCTATAAAAAATTAATGTAGCTTCAACCAAACCAAGGTCTTTAACTAGGTGGGTCAACAATGTATGAGACGTAATATGAAGTAAAAGAGAAAAATACAATATTGGAGAGTCTTTTTAATTAGACTATGAAGAATAAAAAATATTATTTACAATATTATACACAATTTAATTTATTTAAATCATAAATTATGGTTATTAAATTATTAGTTATGACCATTAAATTATATACTAACAATTGATGAAATATATTGACAATTTTTTCTCTCTTACCCCATGTCCGCTTCTTTGCCACATGAAGCTTAACATATGCTTTACAAGGTTTCAAACTGATGTCTCACGTTCTCAATCTTAAAAGACATGTAACAAAATTTATCTACTTCACAATCATACTCTCTATGATTTGGTTTTAGTTGTATGAGCTCTCTGCCGTCAACGTCTCCTATTTGCATAAGCAAAACATACTTAGTCGATCAATTCATTACTTCTTTCTTCTTATCTGACTAAGTAAACATTCAACATTTTTTGTGATTCTTTAATTCTCGTAATAACACGGCCTTTAATTATGGAATGTGATAAAAAGACAATGAAGTAATCCGAGACAAGTTTAGTGCACAAACTCCGTACAAACTCTATATTACAAACTTCATATGAGCTCTCTGCCTTCAATCTCTTCTATCTACGAAAACGAAACGCATTTAGTTGATCGATCATTAAGTGTTTATGTTATCTTGATACCATATTTCTTAGTTCGTACCTGGACAAGAGAACATTCAACATAACGTCTGAATTCATCAACCCAAACGCTATTTTTATCTCTATACTTTATCGCGTATAAATCATGATGTACACTTGTCACCACACCCATAGCTATAGCCAATAACAGAAAGAAAGCTCGGTGACCACCATTTCAGTATAAGCAGTCCTGAATACTTACCATAAGCTTGGGTTCCATAGGGTATATGCATCTTGTGCACACGGTATCACATGATCTAAATCGGAGGATGCATTTTGTTCTACCGTGATTTTCCTTGTGACAGAGTTCAGAAAAGCTGTCTTCCACCAACAGTCTGAATCAGTGCCAATGAACCCATTCCAGAGAGGAGCTAGAAAGAATATGTGGTGATCTATGTGGTATAAGATTCTTCAAGAACGGGCGAAGAATAGGTCTGGCGATCTTTGTGAAAGAAGAAGATTTCTGCAAATTGGTGATTTTCAAGAACGACCAAGATTGGAGAGAGGCGATAGTAAGAGACGACTAACCAATCGGATGGTGTGAGGAAGAAGCTTGCTCGGATTATCTCGGTGATAGAGTAAGAAGCTTGGTCGTAGATCTCTGTTACGTGAGGATGAAGTTATCTCTGTCACGTGAGGGAGAAACTCGATGATCTTGAAGAGAGTAGGAGAGGGAAGTGTTCTTGAAACGGGTTATGTACTCTATACGCTAAAGGATCAGATGAATTCGTCTTTATTTCGTTTTTGGAATTTTGACTTGCCCTATCCACCCTATAAGTTCTCATTATTCACGAAAATGACACTGGAAGACTTACTGGAAGACTTTAAGTAAGTCTTGAAAAATTATGTTTTACTCTATCATCCTCATCTTTATCAATTATTCACGAAATGCCATTGCCATCAATTCACCCAACAACCATGAACAACCAATATGAAGCTCTTAATGCATCAAAAATTTGTTTTTTTACATTCTATCTCATATCTTATCCACAAAAACTACATCTCTCTCAGTTTCTCTCTATATTCATCCAAAAACCTATGATTCAAATTTTTTTAAGGTTCATATAGCCATTCAAGCTCATGATTCCTGGTCATTGACGATTGAGTAGTTGTCTTGGTGAAGTTCTGTGTGCTTGGACAACCCAGATTTGTTCGCGGAAATACTTATGTGTAAATCTTCTCTGTTGACTTCCGCGGAAGTCTTCCTGGTTAAAGCATAGGTTAGTTTTGCAATTGAATTTTCGTGTGTTTTTAGAGAAGACTTTCGTGGAAGTCTTCCCAGATAAACATGTTAGTTTTGCAATTGACCGATCTATGTCAGAAAATTTGACTTTCTCCGGAAAACTTACCAGTAAGTCTTCTCAACTTTTACATTAAGTCTTCTTACGGTTCGTGGAAATCCGCGTAGGTTACTTTTGCAATTGAAAATTTAAACTTGAACATTTAATTTAAATTGGAAGACTTCCATGTAAGTCTTCCAGATCTTTATTCCGTGATTCTGGTCAAGCATAAGGTAATGAAAGAAGACTTTCAGGAAAGTCTTCCAGCGAAAGAATTCCCTAAAAGTCTTCTAAAAAATTCAAATATAATCAATTGCAAAAGTCAATTTTTTTTTGTCAACAAAGAAATGTTGGAAGACTTCCACAAAAGTCTTCATTTGTAAAATTTTAATTGTAGAAATGACCTGAATGGAAGATTTCCAGGGAAGTCTTCCGGGAAGACTGTCACGAATGTCTTCCTGGAAGACTTTCATGAATGTTTTCCTCGAAGACTTTCACGAAAGTCTTCTTGGTTAATTTTTTGACCTTGATGTTCTATGTTTGCTAATTTTCTCTAATTTTATTTTTGCAGATGATGCGTAAGTTGATTGTGGTCTACGGAGAATGGTTGGTGAATGATGATTATCGGGATTTTGTGGTTGATAATGTCAAGGGAGCAAGAATGGCATTTTTGAGTGAAAGTTCTAGACATACCGAGCTTGTTGAAATGACTCAAGAGGATTATAACCTGGACATGAACACAGAGGTTGTGGAGTTAACCTACACATTACCAAACATTCCTCATGTTCATGTTACTAGTGATCGAGAAGTTGGGAACTTGATCGAGATTACTAAAACGCATGATGTACGTCTTTGTTTATCAAGCCGATGCAAGATGAGAAAAGTTACTGATGGAAAAAAAGAATGTGGAGATGGTAAAGAAGTTTCAGATGAAAGGGAAGAAAATGAGGAAGGTGAAGAAGATGATGAAGGGGAGAAAGATGATGAAGGGGAAGAAGATGATCATAATTTTCCTAAAGATGAAAATGATGATGGGAAGGAGGATGCTGATTTCCCATATGTTGCTGATCCGGTTGATGATAGTGAAGATTACAGTGAGTATGGAAAAGTTAACGATGTGGATGAGGAAGAAGAAGATGATATGTGTTTTGAGGGTTTGGAAGCGGCATATGGTATTGAAGGGGAAGTTTGAATGCTGAAAATATCTATGTCAACCAGAGTTTTATCAGTAAGGATGCACTAGTTTCAGAGTTGCAGTTGACAGCGGTGAAGCGTAAGTTTTCCTTCAAATTAATCAAGTCAACGAAAACTCTAGTTGCAGCAAAATGTCGTGTTGGTGGGTGCGGATATATGGTTAGAGCAAATGTGAAACATGGTACAAACACGTTTTGGGTGACCAAGTATCGAGCAACTCATACATGTTCTGTGGGAGACCGGCTGGCTTTCAGGAAACATTGTAGTCCAAAGTATGTTGGTAGGCTTTTCATAGATAGCGTAGGAATCATCGATGGGTTAAATTTGCAGCATATCAAAGATGAAATGTAAAACATGTTTGGCATGAAGCTAGATTACACCACTTCATACAGAGCATTGATATATGCGCAAGAATCGGTGAGAGGATCAACATAAGATGGATATGAGCGACCGCCTTCATATTTGGAACAAATTGCGTTAGCAAATCCAAATTCTATCACTAGTATAGAACTTGATGCTAAGAATAGATTTAAGTATCTATTTCTATCTTTTGTAGCTTCTATTGCTGGTTTTCAGTATCAGAGAAGGGTCATTGTGGTGGATGAGACTCACCTAAGTGGGAAGTATGGAGGTGTTATGTTAGTTGCAGCTGCACAAAAAGGTAACTTTCAGATATTTCCCTTCGCTTTTGGAATCATAGGTACTGAAAATGATGAATCTTGGGACTGGTTTTTCACAAAGTTAGGAAGTTGTATTTCTGATCAGTATCCTCTGGTGATAGTCTCCGACCGACACATATCCATTAAAAAGGCATGTGATAAAGTGTTTCCGTGGGCAATCCGAGGAATATGTTATTATCACCTACAACAGAACATCGTCCAAAAGTATAAAGGAAAACATCTCTTGTACTTGGTCAAAGGTGCTTCGTATGCTCATAAACTTTTCGATTTTAACCAGTACATGGACGAGATTCGGAGTGCGAAGCCGGACCTTGCAACATATTTGGAGGAAGCCGATGTGGCTTTATGGTCACGGGTTTATTGTCGGAGAGATAGGTACAACTTAAAAACGAGCAACATCGCTAAATCTATTAGTTCCGCACTCACAAAAGAAAGAGGACTTCCAATTTCATTCTTTTTGGAGTTTATACGTGAAAAGCTGGGCATGTGGTATTGGAAAAGGAGAGAAGATGCTTTAAGTCTCACAAGTCAACATAGTCGGAGAGTTGAATACTTAATGGCGGTTCGCTCAAAGATAACTGATACGATGTATGTCCAACAAATTGATGGAATTCGATTCTTCGTAAAAGGTGGAAAACGGGACTGCGTTGTTGATTTGGGACATGGAAAGTGTGACTGTGGTGTTTTTTCGATCGAGAAAATATCTTGTTCACATGCTATAGCAGCTGGAACATATGCTGGTTTGAATGTCTTTACACTTGTGTGTCCATTCTACTCAAAGAAATATTTATATGCAGGATACTCTGGAAAAGTTGAGGCTCGCATATGTCTTCCCCCGGTTGAAAGCGTGGTCCTGGAAGACAGAAAAAGTCAAGATGGCAATCTTGGTTGGAGTTATTCAAGATGAGAGAACACAAACCCCAGAAGCAACAAAGAGTTTATAGATGTTCAAACTGCAAAGAAACTGTTCATACCCGTCCAGATTGTGAGAACTGATCTTTTGAGAAGTCTTCTTGTTTACTGGAAAGTCTTTGGTAAGTCTTCCACAATCTTCCGTAAGTCTTCTATAGTCTTCCGTAAGTCTTCCATAGTCTTCTAATGTCTTCTTGTTACATGTCTTCTTGCAGTAAGTCTTCCATAGTCTTCCATAGTCTTCTAAAGTCTTCCATAAGTCTCCATGGTAAAGTCTTCTGGAAGTCTTCCGTAGTCTTCCGTAAGTCTCCATCGTAAAGTCTTCTAATGTCTTCTTGTTACCTGTCTTCTTGCAGTAAATCTTCTTGAAATCTTACGTAAGTCTTCTAAAGTCTTCTGTAAGTCTCCATGGTAAAGTCGTCTGAAAGTCTTCTAAAGTCTTCTTATCTATGTATCTGCTTTGTTATGAAATGAACTTATGAACTTATCAATGTTGGTTTTGTTATAAACTTATCTATCTTGGCTTTGTTATGAATTTTTCTATCTAAATTTTTTTTTAAGTCTTCTCGAAGTCTTCCGTTGTTATTGCATTGTATTATGAACAAAGCGAAAATCATTCATTAAACTACCAAACTAGTTCTTACAATAAAAGGCCAGTTTAGTACGTGGATAGGTTATAAAAAAAATTCATCCTATCCAACCATGTTAATGTGGGCAAAACAAGTCAAGCATCCAAAAGCATGAAGTTCAAATTACTTATCAATCAGTAGTTAGACATCAGCTTCCAAGTATGATGCCAGTCCGGTTTCGTTGCCATCCAATCCAGGGATGTCCTTAACTAGCATCTCTTCAAATATACCAGTTGCCATCTTCTCCCTAATAGCCTTCATGTTTGATATGTATTAGTATATAAAATGACATATATTAGGAGAATATAATAAATGTGTTTACATGAAAAATAAAATAAAAAGGGCTTACAGGGTTAAAAAGGGTTCACGCCTATTTTTCATAGCCTAAAGGGTTCTAAAAGGGTTAGGGTTTCACTTAGGGCTAAGCTTAAGCTAAATAGGGTAGGGTAGGGTTGGACAACCCTATACAACAACCATAGGCATCACTATCTCAAAACTATTCTCATAATCTCAATACCAAATATCTCAAACACACAATATCTCAATAATTTTAAATCTTAAAACTCTCTAACATGCAATTCAAGATCAGACGTAGAGGCAGGTAATCTTTTAGCCCCTAGGCTCGTCAACCTTCCATCACAATATCGCAAACACATGCTACTTTTGAACCTAGCCTGACATTTTGAACTGAGCACTCAACCAAAAACTCAGCTGCGAGTCATGGCGCTTTCCCACCCATTGAAATCTCTGGTAGCCCTGAGACCAATTCCATGGTGCATCACGCCACTAAACTAGAGAGCACATCACTATTTTCATATGCATATCAATCTCTTACGTAATCCTAATCCCTATTTACAGTTCTATGTTCTCAACCGTCAATCAAGACCTACACTTCCTATGCTCGACCTAGCTTCGGTTTAACCCTAGAATAATGCAACCAAACGAGAATTTGAACTCAGTGATGGTTTGGTACATCCTCATCTTGGCCACTTGCAGATGAACATACCTCACTTACACTTGCAACTGACTCTGGAGGCAGGCTTCTCAATTTATATGAATCCAAATTTTTTTTCCTTTCAACAGTGGATAAATATAAGAGACACTTATAAACGAAGGCATAAATCTCAAACTAACCGTTAACTTCTTGATTCGACCGTTCAGATGAAAGAACTGTATGTTTGATCAAAAAAGGTTCACTTCTTCCAGACTGGTTGAAGAAGCTGACTTCACAGTGAGCCTTAAGGAAAACACTTATATAACTTTCAGTAGAAAACTCGAAACACTGAACCGGTTTCTGAGAGATCTAGGAGAAGATCACTTACTGCAAAAGTTTCAGATCGTTCCTCATTGTTTTGCCCAACAGTTTCTGTTACATAAGCGCATGACTAAAAGGGGTTTTTAAGGGGGTTCTTAATGGGAATGGCCCACCAAAATTTTAAGAACCAGTTCCTAAAACCCTTAATTAAGAGGCCCCTTTGCTTGGGTTCTTGTACTGTTCACGGCCTCTATTGACACATGGCGGCCTGCAATTGGTTTGTTTTTTTTAAAAGAAAAATCAAACAAAAAAAATAAAAATAATTCTTAGGGTTAATTATGGTCTAACTATTTCAGAGGTGACTGCAGTGAACTCTTCTTCTCTTTCTCACTCTCTTCGATTTCGTATCTATCAATCTCGATTTCTCTCTTTCACAATCTATATATCTCTAATCTCGACCACCAAGCAAAGAAAGGAATGTGGCTTTTTAGGTTTTTACTTTTAGGGGTTTTCTTGGGATTCAAGTAAGTTTAGGTTCTAGGGTTTTTAGGGCTTCAGGTTTAATTGGGTCTTGCTTCACAAAAAGTTAAAAACAGACCCGGTTTTATGTTGATTAGTTTTCACTTCTTGAAAACTGTAATAATATCTTCTAAAAAATGTTTTTTGTGTCATTTGTAAAATGGGATCCCTTTTTATAATATAGAGAGTAAAGTGGTTAACTTTTTCAAAATTTATTACGAAAAAGTATAATATTCACTAGATATATAGACTCTAGATATTGTTCCTATTGATTAGCTTGTATGGTTTATTATTACACTTGATGAACCATATGAGTTTTTCCTACCATGTTTTGGTCACACTTGTAAGAAAAAAGGGGGAAAATCTTATTCGTGGAAGCAAAACGTGGTAAGATTCATTCTAATCCATCTCCTTAGGTCTTTATTTATAGTTATTCATATAGATTGGATCCATCTCATTAAGTCTTTGGTTGAAGTACAATTAAATGATTTTGGTTTTGAACTATATTAACTTTACAACATAGTTGTTAGCTCATTTAAAACTTTTTTCTTACATTAATTCTTTAGCTCTCATAACAAAAAGGCCTTTTTATTTTGGAAGGTTGCAATGACCAAACATTAAAATCATCCAAAACAAATCAGTTGTACAAAATTTGTTCAGTCAATTTTATAAACTCTGTTTCAACACTAAGACAACCATATATAAAATAAATGTTTTCAAGCATTCATAAAACACATTCCAACTACTTAGACTTTGGTGGAAGAGGTTTATGTTACATGTTTTGTTGAAAAGACAATTTGATTTATAGGTAGAAGGGAAAGTGACTCTAAAATCAACACTGTGATGAGCATGTCCTTAGATCAAGTTCAACACTGAAGTAAGAGACTAACATACATATTATAGAAATGTATATTGTGATCATACTAATCACCAACTTAAGCGGTTAGTTGGCTTTGAAATTTGTCTCATTGTATCTTGATGTGACAATTGATAAAAAGATAAGAAGTGATGTGGAAAAAAAAGTCCACATACATTATGAAGACATCAAACTAAGGTCTATTTCCAAAATTGGGTAAACTGGTATTCCATCACTTCCTCCAAGTATAGTGAATATTGTTCAAAAAATCATTGTGGTTTTCGAAGCAGTTACTAGCATGCATGAACATGAAGTCTACTTCAATCATTTCTCACTTTGTTCTCTTAAAATCTTATGATCTCCCACAAAAGCTCAGGGGTGTAAGGCTCTCTTTGTTTATTGGTTTCTAATATTATTATTCATCAACAGTCGGAAAGTTTCAACATGTTGATAAAATTTTATGTAGACCATCTTTGCCACACGCAAATGATTGGACATAGATCTTTTAAAGATTTATTTTATTTTTATTTTCACCAAAAACTCAAACTTATTTATTATAAAATAATTTATATTAAATAATAAAAAATATATAAAAATTCATAACTTTTCACAATCTATAAATAAAAATTACTCTGATTTCATTTGGATACATAAAAACGTCATTTTTTCTTATAATCAACTACTAAGTGGTAATCCACGCCTTGCGCGGAGTGAAATCGGTCAAAAGAGATAATCATTTTAATAATATAGATATGCTATTAATGCTCTGTTAATCAAGACTTAGTGTGATATTTCCGTATCTTTGTTTGCAAATCATAAACACTTTTGAGTTATACCATATTTCCTTAAACAAATACTAAGCGCAATTAATTTTTCTATAAGTAAGGAAATTTGAATATAAGTTAGCAATGTATATGTAGTCGGATTCTAAAAAAAAAGTGATGATCTCGTGAGTATATTTTTTAATAAATTATTGCTAAAAATGCTCCGTAATATATTCTTAGATTAACAATCATTCAAAATTTAACTTAATGAGACCATCAACTTTTATGCATTCATTTACATCACCAATTTAATTTTTAAAATAAAATTAAATATATTTTAAACTAAAAAATAATTTTAAAATATAAAATTTATGTTTGGATTTATACATAATTTTAAGCTTTTATTAAATAAATAAATAAATTTTCTATATTTTAATTTTATAAATTAATATGCATTAGAAATATATTCAATAAAACACACACACACACACACACATATATATATATATTATTTATAATAAATATAAACGATTTCTCATTGTTCACGTATATTTTGTATTTTAATATTTAAATGACAATCTAAAGGTTCGATTATATAAATAGGTTATTGATAACACGATGCAACACTACATAATTAAAAAATAGGTTCAATGGCATTGAATTGTAAATACTCTAGTAAATTATATCTAATTTTATAAAAGAGTTGAGAATGCTTGTGAGGCTGCCACGTAAGTAATGACAATTTTGTTAATAACACATGAATGCAAAGTTATTTATTAAAAATGCTCCTTAAATAATATATAAAGAATTTTAGTGTTTTCAAGTTTTTTTTTATTAAATAGATCCTAATAATAACCTTTTTAAAACTCAAAATTCTTCTTATTAAAAGTTATCTTATTATTTTAATTAATTAGAATCAAAAATATTATTAATATATAGTTATTATATTATAAAGATAAAAGTATGAATTAAAATAATGGGATAGGGTGTTGAATTTTTTAAAACAAACCATTGTAAATGACTATGATGAAGTGTGTGTTGAATAAATGAGGTGAAAAAAATGATATGATATATTAAAAAGAAAAAATAAAGGTGTTGATAAAGAAATGAGTGTTGAACCCATTGTACATGTCTTTTTACGCATAATAAAATTTGATAAAGAACTTCAACGTCATCAAGGCCATAAATAACAGTTTCTATGGTCTAGTCTCGTCATTAGTATCTTTTATTACCCTTAATATAAGCAGTTGTTTACAAAAAAAAAAAAGCTAAACATAAAAGACTTGTCCAACGTTCAAAAGGGCTTCATGAGGAACATGCAAGATAGCACTCTTTTCCCTACAAATATTTGAAAGAAACGCATAAACATGATTAATCGCTATTTTCTTTGGAAGCCGTGATCCAATTCTTGCTTTCACCACAGTGTTCCCCATGATATGAAACACTCCTGACTCTTTACAAATCTTTAGAAACTCCAACTCATCCTCTTCCTCCTCTTCCTCTTCCTCCACTGTGTAGTTCTGACTGAAACTCATTGCGCTATGCGGTGAATCAGCTGAAACTATCGTGTCTATAGTTGATCCTGTGTAGTCCACCATCGATGAGAACATAACCATGCTGTTACCATCACTATCCGGGTGTTTGTTGTTACGGATCATCACATCTCTAGACTCTTGTCTATGGCTGAAGGAATACGCACCGTGGCTATAGTTTGAATCGGACTCCATCATTGTTTCGTTTTGAATGAACGAGCAGAGGTTATCGAACAGTTTGTTTTCGAAATTGTCATCTTTCCTGTGTAAATCTTTGTAACCATACCTATAACATTTTTTTTATAGTTTTCAACGGTCTTAAAACCCTTTGTCTAATGAACAGAGAAGACAAAAGGACAGTACCTGGCTACGCAGCGAAACATTCGGAATGTCTTTGGTCCGATTCTCTTCACAATAAACCTCTCTTCTTCAGGAACGGTGTAGACAGGGAGGTTCTTGAGGCATACAAAGACCACAACGGAGTGAATCGCGGGGAGGTTAGTGATGAAATGAGAGAAGATGTGAGGGACACCACTCGCTAGTTCCGTGTGGACTAAGCCGATCCCTGGGACACGAACAAGCCCAAGGCTGGGACCGAGACCAAGTATCCAACTCATGGAAACTTTGCTATGCACTTCAAACTCATACTTCTTGACTGTTACATAATTCCAAACAAACATTACCATAAGAGAGATCGCTGCTATGATGAGCGGGACCCATCCTCCTTCATTGATCTTTAAAAGCACAGCAGAGAAATACGACAGCTCCACCACGAGCGAGAGAACGACGAATATTAGGACAATGATCCAGTGGCACCGCCACACAAGAAGCATTATCAGCACCATCAGTAATGTGGTCACAAGCATCACCACCACAACCGCAGTCCCTAATATTCACCAAGATACCATAATAGTCAGACAAATGCTCAAAAACCTAACCAAAATGCCAACTAAGTTGGAAGAGATCTTAACTAATATATAATAAAAATATGAAACAAGCCACTTATAAGTATTCAATTGGAATTTCATCTAACTTATTATGGTATCAAAACTCAGTTCACGCAGTACAATCCGATCCATAATCGATCCATACAAAATTAGATCATCGATTTTTGTCCAAATATTATGAGATTAATGCTCAAAGAACCATCATATCAAAGGCATATCAAAATCACACATAGCCTTAATCTCTTTGGGGCATAATAGGGACATAATCTTATCTATAATTAGAATAGATATATAAGAGATATGGATCAATCCACATATTATCAACTAGTTTTAGGTTGGAAACTCGTATAACTTAATATTTACCGTATGCATTTCCAATATCGATCTGGTTCTTGAAACTAGCAGTGACGGCGATGCAACCAATCATGAGTATCCAGTTAATATCAGGGCAATAGATCTGAGCAAGGAATTTCTCAGAAGTATGAACAATTTTAACTCGAGGGAAACACCCATGAGACACAGCCTGATTGATTAATGAATAAGTCCCTGATATGGTAGCTTGGCTCCCAACAATTGCAGCTCCAGTCGCGACTATAAACATTGGCCAATATACACTTTCTGTGGAGTCAAATCAAAAGAGAGTTTCAGTGTCCTGTCAGAGCGCGCTATGTATGACTTCAAGACTACTAAAGATTTTGAAAAAAGGGTTTAGGACAAACCAGGGATAGATGCATAAAATGCGTCTTTATAATGTTCCTTGTGGTTCACAAGATAAGCAGCTTGTCCGCAGTATGCTAGAAGAAGACAAGGGAGCACAAAAAGTGCAAAAGCTAATTGTATCGCTTGTAAAGGGAAATAAGAAATGTCTGCGTATAGTGCCTCCGTGCCTACAATTTTTTTTTTAATAAGAAACATTTTAGAAATAGTTTCTAACTTCCAGTGTCAGACGTTAATCCCTAACAGAAACCTTTTGGAGATAGTTCTAAAAAAGAATCTCAAGTTTTACCTGTTATGCTTAGAAGAATGCCACCGAGCGAAATCCAACCATCTTGTCCTCGTCTTTTGAAGTACAAGTATATATATGTTGGTGAAAACGCTTTTAAAACGCGTGTGTCGTGTTTGCAGATGTTGTATATACCAGTGGCTCCAATGAAGAGGAACCATATAAGGACGATAGGCGCAAAAAGCCATCCAACCTTGTTTGTACCATAGTGTTGCATACTGAACAGTCCAATTAGTATAACGATTGACACAAACACAACGATGTCTGCAAAACAAAAGGATTCATAAACAAGTGAGCAGAAAACTAAACCGACTGGAAACTTGAAATTGACATGTTACCGTTGCTCATCTTTGGATTGCTGACTTGGATCCCACCAGTAGCTGAAAGAACTAAAAAAAGAAGGAAGGGTTTGTAAGCTGAAAACAGTGATATAAAAATCAGTTTAAGCGGCAAATCGGTCATAAGCGAAACGATTTTTATAACAATTTTCTTTAAAATATTTTACTCGGCGCCTAGGCCCAGCTTATGCACTAATCTCCTATAAAACACTCACTTAATTACCGTCTATAGATTTCTTGAACATTGGCTGAAAATTTTGAGTAAACATGTCAAGTAAAAGAAGTAGAAAGGGGGAGAAGCTTGGTTACCAGAGATGGCTGGGGTTAAGATACCATCACCTATCATCATGCACGTCCCTAGAAGAACAATGACAAGAAGGGCTCTCTTCTTCGAATGTCTACTCTCCAACCATTCCTTTGTTTTAGCAGCAAAAGATTCTTCAGCGACTAAAGTTCGACTATAAGTAGTGAGTTTCTCATCGCTGCGTTGCTGATTCGGGATGAGATTCACGTTAGCATGTCTACAAAGCAATGAGTATATAGCTAAAGTCCCACCTGCACACAAACATATTCATCGGTATAAACTAAACCGGTTGGTTTCAAAACATCGATCAAGCTCGGATTTAATTTTGTAGCTTACCTTGACCATTGTCATTAGCTTTGCAGACAATGAACACATACTTGATGAGAGGTATAAGAAGAAGAGAGTAAATGATCAAAGAAAGAGCTCCGATCACGTCTTCACTATCATTAATCCCATCAGGAAATGTATTGTAGAACACATACAATGGAGAAGTCCCTAAATCGCCGTAAACTATCCCTAGACTTTGGAATGATAGTCTCAGTAGCATCCAAGTCGATAAGACCTGATGCAAACCCAAAAGTAAAAACCTATGAAACTGAAACAAAGTAAAACAGAGTAAGTAACTACCTTTTCTTTGTTCATGTTCTTGAGCGTATCAGCTTCTTCATCCATAGGTTGATCGAGACCCTCCTCAAATTCCCTCATAGCTTCTCTGTCTCTTTCTTCAATCGTGCTTTCTCCTTCTGTAATAGATGCTTCTACCCTTTCCGCCATTTTTTTTGTAATCTGAAAACAAATTTATCTTTTAGATGATACCAGAGTTGAAACTTTTCTTTGTTTGGACCTGAGTATAAGAAGAGAGTCTACTAGTTATTACAGAGGAACTAATGTCTGGTTTTGTCATGGAATTGGACACAGGCTACAACTGAAACAAACCTCAAGCTTGTGAAGAAAGCGACGTTCCCTTTTTATAAGAATTTTTGTATGTTTGTTTGTTTCGGTATATACTTTTTTTCTTGTCCCAAACAGTGGCGTATACTTTAATTTTTGTGATTGTGGCATACGATGAGGAAACTATAGAGTTGAATAAGACATATTTAATCGCGGAAGCAATCATAACTTATTGTCACCATGTGAAAATGGTTGTTTATTTTCCTTCTGTCTTGCTTTACTAACCTGACACACGCCGCACATGAAATCTTAGTTTATGTCAACACCTCTTTATTTATATCTAATCTAATGTAAGAATACAGATAAGATACATGGAATAGTAAAACAACGGGCGACATAATTAATATTATATAAACAATAGAGCAAATGAAAAGAATTAAGAGTCTGTTTTTTTAAAAGCTGTTCTTTATTCACCTGAGTACCAACATTGCAAAAGCTTGCGATTTGTACTTCATATAGCACTATAAACACCTGTTTCTTTTAGAAGGATGTATTCAATGTAACATTCGTAGTGATTTGATTTTTAGTGAGATTATAGATGGTTTTAAAGAATTAAAGAGTTTTAAGTGATTTTTGTTTAAACACCCTAAAATATCACCTAAAACTATAGGATTTCAATTTTTATTTTTATTTTAACTAAGAAACTCCACCCAAACACTCTAAAATCATTTAAAATATTAAAACTCTAAAATTTAAAATATTTTGAATAATAGTAGATTTCAGAGTACTTTATGAAATGTCAAATTCAATGACAGTAGATTTTAAATGAGTTTTTGAAATTTGGGAGAATTTCAAATTTACCACTTTTGTTGTATAACTTTTCATTTTTACCTTCATTAAAGAGACATTTTTATAAATATCAATTTTAAGAGGATTTTTTTTAAAAAAATTTGCATTCCTAAACCCTACCCCACCCTACCCCACCCACTCCCACCCCTCAATTCTAAAAACTAAGTCTTAAATTAATTAATCCAATGGTTATAAATGTGTTTTTTCCTCATAAAAAGTAAGGGTAAAAGTGATTAAGGTAAAATTGAAAAGTGGAACAAGGAAAATAGTAATTTTGACAATTTCCCTTGAAATTTCTATTTGAATAACAGTGAATTTATCATTTTTACACAAATCACCTAGAATTCTTACTTGAATACACGTTCCTTTATTGTATCCCAGATTAAATCAATAGATAATATGCGGAATACTGTTCAGCATACTGATCCATCTGATATAAATGAGATCGTCAAAATAATTGTATTAATATCACCATACATGATTCATCTGTGGACAAATCTCTCAAATAACTTGTTTTAAAATTTTTGTTACAAAAATAGTTTTAAAAAAAAAAACTAAAATGGATTTTTTTTAATTTTGATTTTTTTTTAATTTTAAATTTTACTTCCAAAACTCCAACCTATAAATCTAAATCCTAAGTTTTGGATTAGTTAACCCCAAAAGTATAAATGTATATTTACAACATTTAATAAAGTCTATTTTGATCATTTTTTCTTCTTGAGTGTTATTTTGGGGACAAAAACATTTTTAGGTATATTTTGGTCATTATCTCTTCATTTTGTAGTGGTTTTCTTAATTTGAACAAAAAAATAGTGTTTCAGTATTCGATACCAAATATATTGTATATCGAATTGTGGATGACTAATTCTTCATTAGCTTTGTGATTGATATTTTGTCCCTTGGTTTTAAGTAATTTCTATCATATTTGAACGACCAGAAATGAGTGAACAACATTATCTCATTTATAGTTTATCTATCGGATTATTGTTCAATAATAAAAAATAAGATTAAAAAGTGATGTCCATTTCTTGTTATTTCTAATACAATTATTCAAAGTTTCTTTCAAAATCCATAAAAATTGGGCTGGTCATTGATCATGGGCATAGTAACCATGTTGGAGTTAATGAATGCGTAATGGATGCAACGATGCTAGATCTCGGTCGGGTCAGTATTTTGGTGATCCCGATTTAAAATCAGAAGATATCTTTAAAGGATCCCTAAACAAGTTAGACACAAAACATTTTTGGAATCATCACTATAAAAATGTATATTTATGAAGATTTATATATCAATTCGTGAAATACTACATGAGGTAGTACATACATGTGTCATAAAAATGTGACGTGTTAGAGTTTGTGTGTTGTGATGTGAGTGGACGTTTTCTATCAAGCAAAAAAAGAATTTGGTTTGATGAGTAAATATTCCATTAAAGGGAAAGAAAGTTGCTTAGGTTTTCTTTGAAAGAACTTAGGGAGTAATTTTCGATTTCATATACAAAGAGGAATTGCCTTTATGAAGAAAAGTCTCCATGTAGAAAAAAAATGAGAGAATCTGTGTTGGTGCTTTTATTATCAAGCTTTTGGTATTACAACTTTGTTAGATGATGACGTAGTTGTTAAAGTATTTCCATAGATTTAGAAGATTTAAGTCTGAACTTAGAGGTAGTTTATTTCAGGGTTAGATGATCCCGATAAATTGATTCTAAATTATAGGGTGAGTTTTAGCTTAGCTTTAAGTTATCCTAAGAAAATCTTGTAATATAAGAGGGAGGTATTTGAGGAGGGTTGTGTATGTTGTAGGCATTAGCGAATTAGTATATTTGCTTTCTTGTTCTTGTGAATTCGAAAAGAGAAACTTGTGTCTTGTTTAATTCTTACGTTTTAATCTGACATCACCTACATTTTTAATGTGTATCAGAGCGAATCACATAAGCCATTGGTGAAATCTTGAAGGGTGAAGAAAGAAACTGCATCAAGATATACGACAAAGTTTCAAGTAGATCCTGAAAATTGATGCAGAGAGCTGAGTTTCCTTTCAAAAAGTGTTTTTCATGGAATGGGCGAAACATATCTTATATTGGATTTATGGCTGATGATTACATGAAGGAGAATGTAACAAGAGGAAAGTTTTGCTATTCTCCAAAGGTTATTCAGAGTTTTGAATGAAAAAGGGTTTTGGAATGTTGTACATGCTTAATGTGTAAGAGGAGGAAGAAGATGATCACCAAGAGTGATTTTGGAAGTGATTCATATTATGGTGAGGATCTAAAGAATTTTGTAGCGTTTATAACTTTTTGATTCGAATTATCCAACAAAATCTATGATATGATATGCGTCAAGGTCTTATTGTGGACGTTATGATGATGCTGGAAGTATAGATGATGTATATCGTGCTTAGAACTATTAAATATTGTATGAGCATTGGCTCAAGTTGGATGATGATAATCCGGTGTTCATTAAGGAGAAAGCTAAGCTAGAAGCTTATATTTCTGAAACACTAAAATATGTTTCAAAGAAAGAATAACAAGCAAGACAATTTAGAGTTTAGTTTGAAGAAACTCATAAAGGTTTGAAGATTCTGAATAATGGGACGAAGAAGCTTTATCAACTTCTTAGTATTGGAAAAGTAATCGATGTGGTTTTGGATTTCAAGGGAAATCTTCAAAATTGAAAGTGTTTTGTATAAGAAGGAAAAACATAGAATGTAGTTGTATATGTTACAAAGCAAGTGAATAAGGTTGCTGGAGGGACTCTAACTAATGTGAATACTACAAATGATGCGAAGAATGCAACTGCTACGAATACTGCTACAACAACTAATTTGGGTGAAGTTTTAGACCTTAAGAGTGCATCTCAACGAAAGTTTTGGCATGTTTGTCATCATTGTGGAGTTCTTGGGCATAGTAGGTCAAGGTTTTTCAAGTTATTGAAAGAGAATAATCAAATGGAGCAAGCTTATGGTATGAGCTTTCATTGTCCAATATGTTATTCTTGTGGAGTTGAAGGAGATGTTCAACGTGATTTCTTCAAGTTTGCTTAAGAAGCTAATCATGGAGGTTTGATGTTCAGGAGTATGTTGTTTAGGAGATTTAATATTTATGGAGATGGTGCTATGGAGTTTCATCAACCATTGATTTTCATATTAGTTTTTGATCATGATGTGACTAATAGGGGGAGACTTAAGTTTTCTATCTACAGGTTATGAATTCACATACATAGCTAAAAATGGAGAGATTGAAAATGTAATTTTGAAATCTTTTATATCATTTCGTAAAGTATTACAATGGTTAGCACTGAGTTTGCAAGGGTAGGATATCATTCAAAAATGACATTGTTAACTGATTCATCGTATACACCAAATCTAAAACAGTGATTATTACAATGCATATAACGTTATGTTAAATTCTTCGTAACCGCTAGGTAATCAGACATCATCTGCCAAATAAGGTGACATGTTTTCGGTGCAGCATTGATTTTCCATGCAAAAGCTTCTACCATAATGACATTGGACTATGAAACCATAAGATCATGTTCTAGGTAGAGAATATTCTTTGCAAGCCCATATCCGGATTTCACAGTGTACATCACAGGTTTTGGATAAATCTAACTATGCTTATCATTTCTACTAGATTGGCCTATGGCCTGACTCTTTATGAGAAGAATATCCTCCTGCATAATGAAGTTTTTCAGCATCTCAACATTCCACTTTTTTTGGAAATCATCAATAAATTTACTCATGTGTATCAACCACTGAATTAATTGATGGAGTTGATCTAGTAGGGATTAAAATAATTCAAGGATCCTCCCAAATTCGAATATGGTATCTTGAATGCACCTTTTTTTAACACATCTTGAATATAACCTTTGATTGATTTCTAGTTTTATTAAAGACCTAGTTGCCATCAAATTCGTCTAAACATAAAATAGAGATTTTGTATATGTTGCTCGTAAAGACAAGCGTAAACAATAATACCTTTTTGTAGCACTCTCGCACGGAGAGAAACGAGAAACTGAATTAGTTTTCACAATTCTTTTGTCAACAAGACCAGAACAATTCATAGATTAATCTTAATTTTATGTTTAATTAATTAAAATTTATTTTAAAAAATTTATAAAAAAATAAAATATTAATAAAAATATTTTAAATATAATTTTACTTTAAAGATTTTAGTGGTGTCTATGCTGTAAAAAAGCACCTAGTTATATATGATTATATAATCATACATCTAAACAAAATTAATTAGTATCTAACTATATCAACAATATAATTTTTGCTTGATAACATATGTCATTAATAGAAGTTATGTACAGTCATTTTCTGCTAAACAATGTATTAGACAACAAACGTGACCAAATTATAAAATTCAACCCACTAAAAATCTACCTAATCCAACATTAAAAGAGAATCTAGACCACATCCCAATTCGTAAAAGCCTCTTCAACGGCTTGGTCTCTGTCGCTATATGCTTCTAATCTTGTGCTCCTCTTCTTCCTTTTATGCTTTCATCATCCTTCAGAACAGTTCATTTCCGTTTTGATGGACTTTGAATGTCAACCGATTTTTATAAAATTTGAATAATAGGTAGATGCGTCATATAGGGGTTTCGTGTCTCCGAGCAACTCTTGGTTAATGGTTTCTCTTAATTGTGTACTCTGGCTGTTTCTGATTATTGTTTAGACATGATTTTTATTTTAACAAAATTTTAGTTACATTACTAATTTATATTATAATAAAAACCTCTTAAAAATTCTTAAGGATAGAAGTGTTCAAAGTTCATTTGAAAGAATTCAGTGTGTGCATACAATTTAGGATTAAAAATGGAAAATTTTCATGTTTACCACATTATTAGTACCACTTTTCATTTTTATCTTGAGAGAATTTCAAGTTTACCACTTTTGTTATACCATTTTTCATTTTTACATAAATAGACATTTTCATAAATATCATCTTTTCAAGAGGCAAATTTTTTTAAAAAATTAATTAAAATCCTAAATTTTACATTCCTAAACCCTACTCAACCCTACATTCACTCCTCAACTCTAAACCCTAAGTATTAGATTAATCAAAATAAGTGTTATAAGTATATTTTTTCCTCTTAAAAAGTAAGGATAAAAGTGATTAAGGTAAAAATAAAAAATGGTACAAGGAATGTGGTATTTTGACAATTTCTCTTTTATCTTCACTAAAGAGATATTTTCATAAATATCATTTTTTTAAGAGACAATTTTTTTAAAATTAATTAGAATCATAAATTTTACATTCCTAGACCCTTTCTCACGTTACCTCACTCCTCAACTCTAAACTCTAAATCATAGATTGATTAACCCAAGGGTTATAAGGTGTTTTTTCCTTTTAAAAAATAAGGGTAAAAGTGATTGAGGTAAACATGAAGAAATTGTTTACATTAATTACCTTCATTAAATAAACATTTTTATAAATATTATTTTTTTAAGAAGTAATTTTTTTAAATTTTACATTCCTAAACCCTACCCCATCCTGTTCCACCCCTCAACTTTAAATCCTAAGTCTTATATTAATTAGGTCAAAGGTTATAAGTGTGTTTTTCTCTATTAGACAATAAGAATAAAAATGATTAAGGAGAATTTCAAGTTTACCATTTTTGTTTTATCAGTTTTCATTTTTACCTTCATTAAATATACATTTTAAAAATATCATTTTTTAAGAGACAAAAATTTTAGAATTTTATTACAATCTTAAATTTTACATTCCTAAACCCTATTCCCACCCTACATCACAACTTAACTCTAAACCCTAAGTATAAGATTAATTAACTCAGGGGTTATAAGCGTGTTTTTTCCTCTTAAAAAACAAAAGGTAAAAGTGATTAAGGTATTTTTAAAAAGTGGTACAAGTGGTATTTTTGACAATATCCCAATGATTAAAGTTAACATGAAAAATGATATTAGAAAAGTGGTATTTTGACAATTTATCAAGATAATTGATCAAAACGTTCTAAAATGATTAGAAAGATTCTAAAATCTCTAACTTAAAATATTTTGACTAACAGTAAATTTCTTTTATTAAATTTAGGTTCGTATTATAGTGGATTTCTCACATTAATACAAATGATCTTAAACATGTGACTGAGTACACCCTCCCCCTAATACATACATATTTTTAAAAATATGTATTACGTTTTACGTTATTTTGCTACAATTTATGTCTCTCTTGCTGTCGTATTAGTTCTTGCATCATTTCAGCATATACTTCAAGAAAAATATTATTCAATCATTTATATTTCACTTTTATATGTTAGAATATTTTGATGGTTAAAAATGACACAATATCATGCTCGAAGGAAATATACAATCGTTTTCTTTCTTCAAAATCGTTGATAAAAATCTAAAAACTTTGTCATTCAGCCCATAATTGTGATATGTTGACGCATATTCCAGTTAAGATCCGTTTCTTTGTATAAGATACCAAATTATATGACTGAGACAAAGTCTATACATTCAAAAGAAATAATTTTATGTCATACTTGATCTGTTCTATTAAAACAAGGAGAATTTTCATCTTTATTTTTCTTTCATCCAACGGCCATTTTATTACTCAAATTTAAGGTCGTATGAGAAGCCAAACCAGAATAGAACAACAAAAAAAAAATATCTCTTTGAAAATATTTACCACATTATTAAAACTACTTTTCATTTTTACCTTCATTAAAGAGACATTTTCAAAAATATCATTTTTTAAGAGGTAATTTTTTTTAAATTAATTAGAATCTTAAATTTTACATTCCTAAACCCTACCCCCACCTTATCTCACCCCTCAACTCTAAACCTAAGTCTTAGATTAATTAACACAAGGGTTATAATTGTGTTTTCCTCTTAAAAAATAAATGTAAAAGTGATTAAGGTAAACATGAAAAATGATACAGGGAAGGAGAATTTTTATGTTTACCACATTATTGGTACCACTTTTCATTTTTACCTTCATTAAAGAGACATTTTCATAAATACATTTTTAGGGACAGCTTTTTTTAGTTAATTAGCATCTTAAATTTTACATTCCTAAACCCTACCTCACCCTACCCCATTCCTCAACTATAAACCTAAAGTGTTAGATTAACTAATCTATGGGTTATAAGTGTGCTCTTTCCTCTTAAAAATAATGATAAAAGTGATTAAGGTAAACATGAAAAGTGATATAAAGAAAGTGGTATTTTTGAAAATTTCCCTATAATGGAAGTGGTATTTTTGACAATTTCCCTTAAAACAAAGTATTATTAAAAATAGTATTAATGTTACATGCTATAATACGAATTATTCACTAAGATTTTGCATAATTTTTAAGATTTCACTAAAATTATTATCGTTATCAAACTTTATCATGACAATAAATGTTTTTAAAAAGTGTTTCCAAAAACAAAAATAACTAAAAGATGGGAAATCGTCAAAAATACCACTTTTTGTACCACTTTTTATTTTTACCTTAATCACTTTTACTTGTATCTTTTAAGAGGAAAAAAACATATTTATAACTCTTAGGTTAATTAATCTAAGACTTAGGGTTTAGAGTTGAGGGGTGAGGTTAGAGTGGTAGGGTTTTTTTTTTGATCAAATGGGTTGTAGGGTTTAAGAATGTAAAATTTAGAATTCTAATTATTTTAAAAAAAAATTACCTCTTAAAAATGATATTTATGAAAATGTCTCTTTAATGAAAGTAAAAATGAACAGTGGTACAACAAAAGTGGAAAACTTGAAATTCTCCCCTAAAAGATACTCTTATATATTCTTTTTCATTATGATAAAAGTTATACTTTTAAGTAAATAAATAGTTTTTGTTTACTATTATAAATTAATATTAGCTAAAATATAGGTTATTTTATAGTATATATATACATATCTGAAGGATAATTAAATTTCTAAACTAAATAATAAATAAAGATAAATATTAAAAATATATTATTTATTTTATAAATTAAATTAAAGTACTAGACAAATAAAATATCACAAATCCATAGAATTACAGTATATTTTAAAAAAAAATGAAAGCAAAATATTATAAAATAAACATATAATGTAGTAATATCTAATTTATAAATAAAATTTCTTAAAGCTTAATAATTTTAATTATTTCAATATGTATTTATTAAAATTATTTAAATAATAATATTTATATTAATTGATTACATATATATAATATATCAGATTACAGTTAATGTTGTTTCAACTTCAGCTTTTGCATTTTGTTCCATCAAATATACAAATTATTTATCAAATATGAGACAATCAAATTAGCTTATTTCTATTATAAATTATTTTAAAAACTTTTGACCAATGTGGGACACATTAAAAATGTGAAATACTCCATTTAAGTTTAAAATCATTAAATATAAAATTAAACTACTACGGAGCCAATTAATAAACATTCCACAAATAAACCTTATCTAAAAACTTATATTATTATGTATATAAAATATAATACATATTAAACTTACAATAACTATTTTATTTAGAGAAAATGTTATAATTTATTTTTATAATTATTATCTTGCATTTTAAAGATAAAAAACTAAACTTCTATTTCAGTAATAAACCTCGATGATGAAATTATCTAATAAACTATTTTCATACAGTTTGAATATAGCATGATCAAAACTCTGCTTAAAGCTTAAAATTTTAAACAACCTATTAAAATAATTAAAATAAATCATGTATTCAAATGTAAACATAAATCATATACAGAAATT
Organism: Moricandia arvensis; assembly: GCA_905132765.1. Classification (NCBI taxonomy): domain Eukaryota; kingdom Viridiplantae; phylum Streptophyta; class Magnoliopsida; order Brassicales; family Brassicaceae; genus Moricandia; species Moricandia arvensis. The sequence goes on along the minus strand of CAJHQP010003906.1, from coordinate 29,739 downwards.
TAAACTTAATTGTATATAAAATTTAAAAATATTCCTGCCCTTTAAAAAGTGGGTCAAATTCTAGTTTAAAGTCTTGCATCGAAGTTTTTTTCCTAATATTTTACTTAAAAACATTTGATTAGCGAAGACATATATTATCTTTAGTTTGTTGTAATCACATATTACGACCAGATAGTCATGATTCCAAATTCATCGCTTACCGTGCATCGTAATTTGGTTTTCGGCATAATTTTAGCAAAAATTTACAACGATAATAAATTGATATAAATTTTTCATATAAAATTCCGACGTAACTCAAACATAAAATAACAAGGGCCTCGTAAAATATCGTTGGTTGTAAGGTTTTCAAGTAAAGTAGTGGTTAACTATTCTTATATATTACAACGATTTAGTATCGGTGATTGTCGAAGTTAATTTGTTATAAATGTTACGACGACTTAACTACATATGCCTATGTTAATATTTTGTATTATGTATGACGAACTGAATATGTTTGGCAAAATTTTGGATAAAAAATAAAAGGTCTAAAATAATGTTTCGTGTGGGAGGTGAACCGTAAGATGTTCTATGTCATGATAAATATTAGAGCAAATATCTTCTTGAAGTTACACAATAAAATCAGAATATTATTATCAAATTATAGGATAATATCTTCAATTAATGTACATGTGTTAAGATCTCTGAAAACTCAAATCCCTACATTGTATATAAAAGAAATTGTAAGAATTATTTATATGAAATGACATTTATAAGAATTGAATTAGTTACTTGCAATTGTTTCATGAATATTTTTTGGCATCAGCTCCGCAAATGCAAATAGAAGTAGTTGTTGCATGAACACATAAAAATCATGACTATTCATCCCTAAATATTTTTGCTAGTTCTCAATGCATCTTGAGAGATTCCAAATGTACTCATCTAAAAGCTTAATTTGAGATGTTACCCAGTTGAACAATGCTACATTCACTTATGATGACAATCTTAAATGGGAAATGGAATTTTATCATTGTTTTTAATATGTAACTCACACTTTGAAAATATGGCAGGCACGTCTAACCTTGACTTATTTCATCCTTTGTTTTCACTTGGACGTTTTATAGTATATGCATGATTGTCAAAGAAATTTTTCTCTGTAAAAGTTACACCAAGATTGTGTTACATGAGAAAATCCTTCCAGTATGGAAGTTTTCAAAAGATACTCTTCATATGCTAATTGTTATATACCCCATAACCGTCAGACATATTTAAGGGATATGCCAATTATCCGTTCAACAAACTTTTTTATGCATCATATATAGTAATCGAATTTCTCTTCAATTTGTTGCCTAAATATATATGCTGGAGGGGGTTTTCTACTGTTACTTTAGACCTGAACAATGTCTTATTCCTCTAGTATATATGGTTAATGGGAAGAAATCATCAATGAGAATCAAACCAATATATCTTCCTACCATACTGCATCTGGAATACGTCTATCCTTTCCATACAATAAGGAAAAGATAACCTCCCTTGGGTTTTCCATCATGATAGCATATTGTATGCAAGAAAGTCACTTATGATTCACATAAGAATTGCTCGCATTGTAAAGTTTTTTTATCGATGAACAATCAAACATGTGGACCCCTGTTGACCATAACTCTTTCAACTCTTGTATCAAAGGTTGTAGAAATACATCAAATGTATGCTTTTGATGTTTAGGGCCATAGACTAAATTGATAAAGAATATAAATTCCTTTCTATGCACATCTATGGTGGATGGTTGCATGGTGTAAGATTATTTTTCACAATTGATATTTTTTTAGTCATTCCAAATGGACTAAGTACATATGTGAATAGCCCAAGATAAACATTTCAAATGTTTCTAGCCAAATCAAGGTGTACCGTATTGAAATGTTTCAATGCTTTTGCATATGATGGATAAGTGATCACTTAATATGACTGACCATGTTCGGTATGACATCCCATCGCTCTATTGTCTCAGATTGATATAATCGCTTTAGTCTATTTGTAACAAGTAAGTACCACATCGTTTGGTATGTTAACATACCCGCTCATCTCCTTGGCATTTTATATCTGGGATCTTTGCATAATCAACACTCCAATAGCCTCTCATCGTTCTTCCAACATCTCATATAGTTGTTGATGCACACACTTAACAACTCGAAAGAAAATCCAAGACTATAAACAACTTTCTGAATCTCATATGATGAATAGTAGACAAATTAACTTTCTTATATCTCTTTCCCTCCTTGCTGTGAAATTTCTTCTATCTCACTATCTTTTTTTTTTTGAAACTAAACATTCTATCTCACTATCTTACATTTGGTCTCTCTCAGTCTTAGTCTCTCTCTTTCTCAATCCATCTTTGTTCTTGAGAGACAACCACATAAAGGAAGGTGGCTCTTTTCTTTTTTTTTGGGAGGGGGGGGGTATGTTTCTTGGGGTTCAAGGGCTTTTAGTGCTTCAGGTTAACTGGAAATTGATTTACAAAAGTTGAAAAGCAGGCCCGGTTTTATATTGCATGAGTTTTCCTTTCTTAAGTATAATCATAACTTCTAGAAAATATAGACAATAAACTAGTTAACTTATTCAAAATTTACTGTTAAAAAGTATTCACTAGGATATTAGATATGGCTTCCTTTGATTAGCTTGGATGCATTATGTTTTTGGATTTCTTGATGAACCTGATGAGGAAGCAAAAACGTGGTAAGCTTCATTCAAATCCACAGCCTTGTACCAAAGCAACTTTATGTTTGTGGTTTAAGTTTTCTTTTTGCCTACTGAATGTTTCTAAGTCAACATGTTCGACCCCACACATATAAATACATCGCATTCAACAATTTAAGGCCAAACCTTTTATTTCTCAAGTTCCATTATTTTTCAATAGACCTTTACATCTTTTGAGAGACAAATCTTTGAATTAAAATGTTGTTGGAGAAGATTTATGAGCCTAAATCTTTTACTTTAATTTAACTATGTAATACTTTTTGAATTTTTCCTTAAATTGTGTATGATTGGTTTCATTATGAAACTTTCATAGTTATGTTTTAGAGTGTCACGGGAATTTCTCAATAACTCGTTTGTTTAATTAACAAGTTATATGTTGTATTCTTCATTTACATTGCATTTAATGTTTGAACTTGATTAGCTATCTTGTCATAATTTTAGGTTGATTAAATGCAACGAGAGTTTATTTGATAATCTGATACTACCTCCGTTTCAAATTAGTTGTTGTTGTAGAGTAAATTTTCGTTTCAAAATAAGTGTCGTTTTATGATTTCAGTGCAAAATTTATTAATGTTATATGCTACTATTTTTTGATTGGTTGAAATGTAGTTAGGTTTATAGGTAATGATATTTTTATTTTGGAAATATGCAAAACTAAATGTTTTCTTAATTTGTGTGTAAAACCTAGAACGACAATTAAAATGAAAAGAAGGTAGTAGTAACTTAGGTGAACAAAGTGTATTTACTTAGAGTTAATGTCAAATAGCTTCGTGAACACACATAACCATAAATTTAGTGCACGTTAATTTTCTAAGTTCAATGCTAATTTCATTCATTAGGTTTCAAAATATTCAATTTATATCACAAGATTAAAGTAAGGGTTTTTGCAAATTTGACTCAAAACTTAAAGTCAAACACAAAATTAACCTCTCTTTTTTGTCTTTTCTTTTGTCTTATTCACCCCACATGTTTGCATTATTTACGAAAATGCCATTAATTTTTTTTGTTTTTTTTTGAAAATGGCTGTTTTACTCTCTCAGCCTCATCATCTTCAAGTATTTACAAGATTGCAACTGCCATCAATACTCCAACCACCATGAACAACCAATTCGAAGCTTTTAATGCACCTCAACTCGATTTACACTATCTCTTTCCTAATTATTATGAACTAAAAACAACATCTCTTTCACTTTGTCTCCATATTCATCCAAAAAACTCAAGCTTTTGATTCAATTTTTTTTATTGTTGGTAGAGCCATTCATGCATACTATTCTTGGTGGGTTACTTTCGTTTGAGGTTCTGGGTGGTTGGAGAAGACTATGTGTGATAAGGAAGTCATCTCACTAGTTTAAGGTATGAAATTGAAATTTTTTCCAGATTTGTTTGCGTCGAAGACTTACTTGTAAGTTGTCTGGCTGTAGAAGACTTACGGGTAAGTATTCTAAGCAAACGGAAGACTTACAGGTAAGTCTTCCAGTATTGTTTGTTAAAAAAAATTTAGAGAATACCTTAGACGACTTACTTGCATTTAGGATAAATGAGTTAGTTTTGTATTTGACCGAATTGTGTCAGATATTTGACTTTTCCTAACAAAAATTCAAATATTTTATTAAAGTTATACGACTTACCCGTAAGTCTTCTCAGGTTACTTTTGCAATTGTAAAATAAAACTTAAATATTTAACTTTTCCAGGATAAGCGAAGTCGTCCAGATTTTTTTCGAGATTCTGGTCAAACTTTGCTTATCTCGGACGACTTTCAAGTAAGTCCTCTACCTACACGACTTTCAATTAAGTCGTCTGGGAAAGTTAAATATTTAAGTTTTATTTTTGAATTGCAAAATAACCTGAGACGACGTACATATAAGTCGTCTAGCCTTAACAAAATATTGAAATTTTTTTATTTCCCAGAGACGACTTACTGATAAGTCGTCCAGGAAAAGTCAAATATTTGACACAACTCAGTCAAATTCAAAACTAACATGTTTATCTTGGACGACTTACTGGTAAGTCGTCTAGAATTTTTTCTTAGCAAACAAATCTGGACGACTTACAAGTAAGTCGTCCTATTTTAAAGTCAGTTGCAAAAATGACATGTTTAGACGACTCATGTTTAGACGACTTACTAGTAAGTCGTCTATGTCTTCCAGACGAATTAACCATCAGTCGTCTGCGTTAATATTTAGTAAACTTTCATTTTCTCTATGTTTACTAATATATGAAGAATGGTTTTTGAAAGATTGCATTCAATGTACCTTAGATGTTTTTTTAAGTACAAAAGGTTAGAAGACTTCTAATGAAAGTATTCTATCTTTGAACTTATGTAATGTTTTATCTTTTGTGAATTTGACTAAGTTTTCTTGAGAATTCTTCTCTATTAGTTGTACTAAATTTGTGTTATTGTGTTTTGCTATTGAAGTTGTATCAATAACTTCAATTATGTCAAGTAATTTTGGCAAGATAATATTTTGTGAAATGAACATATTTACCAAAAAAATTCATTAATATCTCTTCAAATTTACAAAAAAAAAATCACAACTAAAGGAGTACACATGCAAATCACAAAAGAAACCACAAACAAAACTATTATAGATCATTCCTATACAAAGACAAGCTTGGACTCCACTTGATATGGAAGAAGACTTCGTCAGAAGACTTCCTGGAAGTCTTCTAGCGAGAAGACTTACCAGACGACTTAATTGTAAGTCGTCTAGAAGATTTCTTGGAACTCTTCCAGATCTGAAAAACCTGCATATCCAAAAACGTTCAAATGGCTTAAAAATTGAGAAAATGAGTGGAATATTAGATAGATTTACCTTTAAAACACATAAAAATACATATCTAAAATTAATAGATTTACCTTTATATGAGTGGAAGATTAGAACCGTGTGATGAAACACCTGCAAAAACAAGATAGATTAGTGAGAAAGACATGAACAAAAATAATAAATTGATATAAAGTTTGATGTTTATAAGTTCAAAAAGATTAGAGAGAGGTTGAAGAGTTTTAGAATGAGGAACAATACATTTTTGTTGCAACCATTTGAGAGGAGGAGAGAGAATGTGTAAATTTTTCTTTATATAGGAAGACGAAAATTCCAATTAAGTTAAATATTTTCGATTCAGAAGACTTTCAAGTAAGGCATCTAGGAAGTCTTTTTCTTACGACTTACTTGTAAGTCGTCCAGAAGACTTCAATATTTTTAGCGGAAAACTAAAATAAATTTAGCGGGAAACTAAAATAGAAGATTTCCAAGGCGACTTACATGTAAGTCGTTTAGACCCTAAATATAACCCTAAACTTAATTAACTAGTTAAACACTTCATAAAATCAAATTAAACTTAATAAGTGTTTACTATGCACATAATTAAATAAATATAAGTAAATTTTTAATTTAAAAAAAAATATTTAAGTTTCCAAAATATGTTGACAAACCCTAAACTAAATAATATCATGCCTCACTATTTTCACTCATCTATGTTGAAAACTATTCAATTTTATTATATATTAATTTATATCACTTACAACTGTTTATAATTACATTATTTCAATTTTTCACTTATCAGAATTTTTTTTATAAAATTGATAAATTATTTTAAAGATCAACGATACCATACGACTTACATGTAAGTCGTTTTCAGAAGACTCAGAAGACTTACTGGGGTTATTTTCGTAAAAGTGAGTTTTGTTTTTTTGTTTGGTCACAAAAGACTGATTGTAATTTCACTAGACTTTTAGATTAGTTTTGCATATGATTCAAGTTTGGGTATACTTTTGCAATCAAAATCAAGTTTTGAATCATATTTGGCAATCTATACTATACTAAAAGGGCGATACAATCAACTCTCAGCTATGCCACGTAAGATTAAAATTCAAACCAATAGGAAAAGGCCAGCTGTCCATCTAACCTAACGCATCCTTCTTTGATCAGTTTTCGTTGTTTATAACTTCTGGCTTTTCTACTTCCTCCTTCATCTTCGTCTCCTTTCATCTCCTCTTTCAGTTGTAAATTGCCTTCCAGCTTCTTCTATTCCCACTCATTAAATCAAAGACAACAACTCCACGAAGTACTAATCGACTTCCCCTCTCCACCCTATATATACGCCAATGACGCCATACGACTCCCTCAAAACATTTGGGAGTAGCAGTATAAACTAGAGGGGAGCATAAATCTCTGTCGATGGCTAGGTACTACTTATGCTGTCCCAAGTATATCATGTTTTATCTCAAAAGAAACTATTTGCATTCGGATCTCGAACGTATGTGTTTCAGTCCATAACTGAGTGTCTGGATCCTCTTTTGTTATTTGCTCAGATTATGGGCCGATGAGGAAGGAAAAAGAGCTACATAATCTACCGCTCCGCCTTGGAAGTCAGGTTTCCATGTCAGTTCTGACTTTGTTGGCCTTTTCTTATCAACACTAAGGTAAAGACTGTTACTAGATTTTAGTATTGGAAGCCTTTCATTTTCTTGGAATCTGTCTCAACCAGATTTATTGTTTCCCAATTTGCTTATATCACAGTGCTGCAATTGTAATTAACATCTCAAGCAATGTAATATTGCTCAATTAGATGATATGGAATTGCTGTTTTTCCTTTCAAAGCACGAGAATAGCAAAAAGTTTTATAACTCTTCTTCCCATTATGCCGCCGCCGAAGTCCACCACGAGGTAATCCAGTTTGTAAGATCTTAAAGATTTTAACAAGTTTTAACCTTTATGGTAATGATGAATTGATTATGATAATCCTAATATTATCTGTTGTGGAATCCGGAGTTGATATCAATCTCTGGAACTACCATGGACATGTAATATCTCTCTTGGTACTTGAAATTTTCTTATCAATCATCAAAGTAATCTAAATGCAAGCGGTTCTAGAAACAGATGACTTTGATGCAAGCTTTGCCAACATGGTCATTGGGAGGTTGTTTGATTCTCATACGTTTTGGTGCTAATGTAAGCATTTGATAAACTTTATTCTCACTTGAGATAGTGATTGTGTTTCATTAATCGGGTTGCTAGAATCACATATCATACTAGCTAAATTACGTTTTCAGGTTTTCAGGTTTCTTCTTCCCTAATCATGAAAGATTTTCCTACAAAAATCAACGTCAGCTAATGGTGTTCTAGAAAATTAGTGAGGGTGCAGCAACGTCTTAGAAGTTTACTAAAGGGATTTAAAGAGACTCAAGTGAGTACACTTGCAGTTAGAGAAATTTTTTAACTTGATGCACACATTTTAGATTATGATTCAAGAGAGGAGTAATAGCATTCTCTGTTGCAAATTTTTGTGGTGTCTATCAGACCCGTTTCTCAGATTATAGTTGCATGCATTTGTGTTGACTGATATATCATAGTTAGCAACTGACCCATTTTTTAGATTCGTTTTTTTTTTCATGAATACATGTGTTCTTACCACAGATGGGAAGCTTGGAGGTCATATGAGGAGAGATAACACCAGCTGGAACAATAAGAGTGACAAGAATATAGGAAGAAGACGATTCTTGCCTGTTATTTGCGTCATCCGTTAGAGTCTAAGAAACAGAGATGATTCAAGTTTTGGTGAATATTGACGAAAGAAAATACTCTGACGTTTTTAATATATTGATGCATAGTAAAGTTTTTGTTTTGTCAACTTCCATAATAATTGAGTAGGAGAAATGAAAAAATTGCAAGTATATATATTAATTAAGTAGAAGAGAATGGAAAACACGAAAGCAGAGTAACTATGTTCTAAAAAAACTGTTGTTTATATCGGTGTGTACATTTGGAATGGTGTGACTGCATGTCAATTTGTGTTAAAATAAATAGTGGATCAAATCTATTAACCATTAAAAATTAAAGTCATAATGCAGTGTTTACATAAATAGTAAAAAAATTACACTTAAAATGAAGCTTAAACTAAGTTAATACAACAATATAAGTTGAATATGATCAAAATGAAATTATTTCCAAGCTATTCACATGTTATTTTGAGTTATTTTATAGATTTACATCTAAGCAATGAAAAACAGTATAAACTAAATATATACATACATAGAGCAGGAAGCTTTGATGAATAATACAGTCAGTTATTGAGCATTTAAGCCCAATAAAAAGTCATGGTAATCACAATCATCAATCTCATAATATATAGAATTTGAAATTCATTTGAATTATATAATATATCCTAATAACTAATTCAATACAATGCAGAAAAATTAGTGTGCTAATAACACCACCAAAAAGATTTACTTCCATTATTCCACTGATATTAATAAAACTTTAAAAGAAAAATTGTAATATAAAAACTAATATTAAAATATTAGTTTCTGGTAAAAGTATAATTCCTCTAGATTTAATAACATTAAAATATGTAATCTGCGCATTTGTATATAAACAATTTAGTATATATAATACACTAGAAGGCACATGAGTCTTATTTTAGTTGTTTTTAAGTATTTACAATCTTTTGTATTATTTTAATACAAAACATTCATAAATAAATAATTGGATGCAACACCGCAACCCAAATCTTAATTATTAGTTTTAACAAATATTATTTGATTTATATTTAATATTATATTTCGATTGTACCATATAAGATGTCGATTAACATGTATTTTTCTTTCCTTAAATGGAGGCTAATTGGAAAATTCACGCATTAGCAATACACAAATACATAACCAACACTTAGTATCTAATATTTACAACGTCTTCTATCTTTATTCTTGGAACATCGATGATAAAAAATAAGAACTTCATGAAAACTAATAATGTTTTATAAGATAATATTTAGCAGAGAACAAAATATAAGAATAATATTTAGTTTTCATAAAAAGAAAATCTCATAAAATGCTTGATTGGTAGAAACTATGGCTTTATATAGTTATTTTGATTTAGAATATAACATGTAAATTTTCTACTGTAGATATAGATTCTGTTGTGTAGATTAATATTAATAATTTTCAAAGCACTAAATATAAAACTCTAGAAAATTTGATTTTTAAAACCATATTTTCTAATTTAACTTTTGGACTATAGCTTTAAATTATTTTCTTATAGCATGATTGGTAATTAAAGTTAGGGAGAAAGAAAAAGAACTGTAAAAAGAACTCAAAGCATTTACCAATCACCTTCAAAAATTATTGTACTTTTCTCAAAAGTTCCCAAAAATATTCAATAAGCAATTTTTTTTTTACCTTTATCAATGTATTTATAGAAAAATATTATATCCAAGATTTTTAAAATTGGAATAAAAATTATAACAATTTTATTTTCATGTATACTTCCAAAATATTAGTTTTCTTGGAAATAACTTAACTCTGAACCATCAATTGTAAACCACGAATTTAAAAAATAGAATAACCAAAGGAGTTAGGGAATTGAAATTTTAAAAGATTGAAAGTTTTACCTATTTTTACTGTAATAATATTTTAAGTATTGTAATATGTATTTTTATCATTATTTACATATTGCATTAGAATAAGTTAAATTTCATTTTAATATTTTATATTTGTCCATATATACTACATATTTTAATATAATAACAAATTTTATAATGAATTAAAATTTTTAAAAAATAAACCCGGGCGTAGCCCGGGAAAAGCTCTAGTTTTAATAGGAAAGGGATTATTGGCAGGGCTGTAGAATATTTTACAGCCATAAACTAAAAATAATACAACACATATTTATTATTACCAATCATTCTCTAATTTTAAAGTAGTCTCATACAAAATCTTATAGCTACAATCCAACATCTAGGTCGACAAATTAGAAATGCATATTGTCAAGTTTACAGGCTTTCTGTTTGTTTCGACAAAAAAAAAAAGTTCAAAAAAGAAGAGTTCATTTACAAGTCTTACAAAAAAAGTTAAAGTGACTTGGGAGGAGACTAGATATACTTGTTGTGATTCTTGACTAGATTATAGCCTTTACCAGAAATTGAAAAGAAAGCTAGGATTAAAACAATTATCCATTTTCAGAGTTTTATTCTTTGCACAAATTAAACAACGAAGTCACCCCTCAAACTGAATTTGAGTCTTTCAATTCACAAACACTTCATAGGAACACTCCAAGTCGTATTCTTAACTTGTTCAGATAAAGACAAATACTTTCTCCAGTCATCAAGAACGAGACTAAGATCATGAAGCTTCTTCTCTAGACCAACACAACAATTAGCATGCATCGTACACACCAAGTTTACGTCTCTGCTCGTCTGACAAAACCCAGCAAAGTAAGCTGTATCAAAGAATCTCATTTGGATTCCAATCTCTGAAACTAAAGCCTCATGTTTGATCTTGTTGAATACATCTTGGTCATGTAACTCTGGATAATCTAAACGAGATTTGTACCAAAACTTGTAGAACTCAATGCTTCTGTGGTTTGATTTCACGTAAGTGAAGCCTCCGTTCACCCAATTGTCCGAGTCATAAGGATCACCAAAAAATCGATCACAGGCTATTTGGAAGTCTCCATCTGGATATAGCCGAGGAAATGGATCCCTAAGCCACATTATATCTGCATCCTATATATATATATATATATAGCAAATTTTCAAAAAGTAACATCCGTATGTATTAATTAAATTTCTTAGAACTAAATATCATTATGTGATAAATTCAGACAATATATTACGTGTAAATTATCAGCTTTTAAAATATAGATAAAATTATGTTAATCTTTATACGGATTTTATGCCAATTTCAATGTAAACTAAACATGACTACAAACTATGAAAAGCGAAATTTCATTAAAATTATTAATAGTTTGTATATAGTCCTCAAAGTCCCAGCCCTTGTCATTATATGCAAAAGATTTGTAAAGAACAAAACGTTGACATGGGTTGATGAAGATGAGTACCGTGAAGATGAAGTTAAAGCCCATTTCAAGTACTTGTGTGAGGAGCTCGATCCTCCTCCACATCATTTTGAGGTAATCAGGAGTAGCAAACAGTTTCTCACCGGAGAAATCAGTTCCTGATGTTTCTAAATAGTAGCAATTTGGATGAAGTTGTGAGCACCGATCAAATGCCTTAGAATCCAAGCAAACAACAACCACGTGTTGAAGTAGTTTCTGTGTTCCTTGTCCGATACGAAAACTTTCAAGAAATAAATCGAACATAGAGTTTGGCTCTGCCCATGCTTGATTCAACGTAGTTACAATAACTGTTCGATTCTCTGTTGATGCATTCTCCATAATTTCCCTAAAACTTATTGATTTGGATCTCTGAAAGAAACATGAAACACGTTTCTTATTAAAGATTTTAAAAGAGAGATCAAACCCATTTCAGACAAAGCAGAGAATGAGACATATGCATGAGTATTTATAGCGTACTGTTTGTGGAGAAGACGAAGAGGGGTGATCTAGCAAAGGACTAGGAGAGGTGAGATTGTTAACATCCAGTTCTTGACGAAGAGGATAAGCTGCTTTGTAAAGAAGTAGACATGAAGCAGCTAAACCGAGAAACAAGACCAAGATTTTCTTCACTTCTTTTTGTTCGATCGCAGATCTCAAGTCATGTAACTTTGAAAGGGAGTTAGGGAAGGAGGAGCAAGAAGAAGATGAAGAGTTCATGTGTTCTTGAAGAGATTTTAAGCGTTTCTTCCGTTTTCTTCTCCCTGTTTATTTTGTCGGTTCTTATAAATGGCGTTTTTAATTTTATTTATAACAGTCCTTTTATGAACCGTTGTATTATTTTTTATAGTGATTGTTGCTATACTAATCACATGATGAGGAAAAGTTTTGAACAATAAAATGAGAGAGAAACATGAATAAGGAATGATTTGGTGGATGAGAAATGGGGACTTGAATATCTTGTACTTTTTATAAAAATATATATATTCTCTCTGTTTTTATATCAAGTGTCACTTTAATTTTATGTATACGGATTAAGAAAATAATTAATTTTATATATTTTTTATAGAAAACATAATTACCTGTAAACCTAATCATATTTCAACCAATATAAATTAATATAACATTAATAAATTTTGCATCGAAAATAAAAAAAACTCTTATTTTGTAACAAAAAAATCTCTACAATAACACTTAATATGAAACGGATGAAGTATTAAATATTACTATTAAACTTTATTTTTTTGCAACGATATTACTAAACTTGTACGACCTCTTGTTGAAGATTCTTTGCTTTAGACTGAATAAGATAACACCAGCTCAACCGATCGATAATCTCTTGTTTTATTCTTTTTATACTGCAAACCTTTTGATTAAATGAGTCCATCTCCTTCGTTTGTGAGTTACCCAAAAGAATCATTACTAGAAACTTCGACATTATATAAGCAGGTTATACTTTAGTTATGACATTTAATGCAGTTTAATCATGCATATACCATGAAGTCGAGTACAAATAACTACATAAGGGATTGGCAACTAAAAAAAAACATCAGGAGTTGAGTTTTTATTTTTGTAAAGTGTTTTCTATTTTTATGATTTATTTTATTCATTTTTATTCATTTTTATTTTATTTACTGATGCACATTAAAGCTTAAGCAAAAAAAAAAAAAAAACTAATGCACATCAATTAGTGGACCATTTTCTTATGCCCATCAAGTAGTGAACCATTTCTTCTATTATGTTGCCAACACGTGGCTTTTGGTATTGCCTGCATCACGTTATTTTCGATTAGTCGTGGATGCCGTTATATATTCTCATGTTTATTTATTTCAATAAGTGAATGAGTCGATTACTTCATTAGATAAACAATGAATTAACTAGTGACTGAGGCTAATAGCTTACTGGCTAATAATAATACAAATATGTGACTGAGGACCACCAAACTTCTTTTTTAGGAGATCAGCTGACTAAGGATAAACACCACTTTTGGATTTTAGTACTTGTCAAGAATTGTCAATTACTATTATATTGTTGGGACTTGGGATCAAATTTGTGATGCTTAATCTATGAAGAGTATGTGGTAAGAGGACACCGTGAGTACCAGTCCAACATGGACGGATAAATGGTAACTTTTCCAGAAAATCCCATTAAAGTTAAGGAAAATTTTATCAGTCGTTCGAATATAGGCGTCACAAAATCCCTAAATAGCAAAAGTATATGTGAAGAGAAAACCATCTCATCTCCTTACCAATAAAAAAAAGGGAAAACCCCAAAGAAGATAAAGAGTTCAGGACAAATCGGAGCACCAATTAATAACATTTCCTACTTCATCAACTATAGTGGAAGGTAAATTATCTAGATAAGCAAAAATATACTACCACCCTTTCATTTAGTTTTGTATATTTAGTTTTAGGTTTTTATACACAAATTAAAAAAAAAATAGTTTTGCATATTTTCAAAATAAAAATATCATTATTTATAAATTTAACTACATTTCAACCTACAAAAAAAAATAACATATAAAATAAATAAATTTGACATTGAAATCATAAAACGATATTTATTTTAAAACGAAAATTTTACTCTACAACAACATCTAAATTGAAACAAATGTAATATATTATAACTAATTTATAAACCATAAGCCTAATCTGGTTAAAAACCAGTGTAAGCTCGACTCTACTGGATGTGACTGCTTTTAACGATTATGTTATGATTTGACTGTTTTTAAGAGTTGATGAATGTGATTAGAGACAATTATAAAGTGTACATAGGTTTTAGCACAGCTTGACAATTCATGTCCAGATCGGGACCAAAAGGGTGGTGCATCCCAGACATGGGCCTTCTTGAGCATAGCAAATTGGAGCCTAGGCCTTGGACCCCTAAATTTTCAGGGCCCCCATTTAAAAAAAGAATTTATTTTAGTTTGTTTTTCTTTTTGAAAATCTTATGCAAAGAAAATATTGTCGAGTGGAGAATTTAGAAATTTTCCCTAATAAAAATATAATGAGACCCATTTTTAACATGGAAAAAAAATCAGTTTTGTCTATTACTGTCAGAACTTTTTCTTCATTTTGTCATTCCTTCTGTTTTTATATGTGCCCCCATTATATTTTTGTTTATGGTCTTAGTTATTACAAGACCGCCCTTGATTTCACAGATGAATTTTCACACTAGACATTTAAACGAATTATAAAATAAATTTATATCTACGTGGTCACAAAGTGAAGTGTGATATCTTTGAATTTGGATTGCTTAGGGCATGTTTATTGGAGATCGTTTACTAGAAATTCTTAACTTTTCTAAAAGAATTTCTTAGTTTTTAACTAAGAAAACTTAAGAACCGTCTCTTAAATAAAAGATTTAAGAGCCGTTTCTTAGTCAAAATTTAAAAAAAAAAATCAAATTAAGTTAAAAACTCCACCTTAAGAGACCAGAGATAAACATGGTCTTAGCAACCTAAAGTCCATGTACCATTAAACTACTACTTTGTAATTAAATATAGTGTTGTGATAGTCCACAATGCTAGTTTAGCCATCTGTAGAATGTCCAATAGTGGTTTTTGGGATTGCTGTCAGTTTCTATGGTCTAGTCTTGTAATTGGTATCCTTTATTATTTATCTTCTTTTGTTTTCTAAAAATTTGAAGAAGAAAGCTAAACATAATAGACTTGTCCAACGTTCAAAAGAGCTTCATGAGGAACATGTAAGATAGCACTGTTCTCCCTACAAATCTTAGCAAGAAATGCATACACATAATTAATCGCTATCTTCTTTGGAAGCAATGATCCTTTTCTTGCTTTCACCACAGTGTTCCCCATGAAGTGAACAACCCCTGACTCTTTACAAGTTTTTATAAACTCCAATTCATCCTCCTCCTCCTCCTCCCCTTCCACCGTGTAGTTCTGACTGAAACTCATTGCACTATGTGGTGAATCAACTGGAACTATCGTGTCTATAGTTGACCCTGTGTAGTCCACCATCGGTGAGAACATAACCATGTTGTAATCGTTGATATCTTCGGACTCTTGTCTATGGTTGAAGTAAAACGCGTTGTTGCTATAGTTTGAATCTGACTCCATCATTGTTTCAAATTGGATGAACGAGAAAAGGTTATCCAACAGTTTGTTTTCAAAATTGTCGTCTTTCCTGTGTAGATCTTTGTAACCATACCTATAACAATTGTATTAGAGATTTCAACGGTCTTAAAACCCTTTGTCTAAAAAACAGACAAGAACAAAGTACAATACCTTGCTACACAACGGAACATTCGAAATGTCTTTGGTCCGATTCTCTTCACAATAAACCTCTCTTCGTCAGGGACGGTGTAGACAGGGAGGTTCTTGACGCATACAAAGACTACAACAGCGTGAATGGCAGGGAGGTTAGTGATGAAATGAGAGAAGATGTGAGGGACACCACTCGCTAGTTCCGTGTGGACTAAGCCGATCCCGGGGACACGTACAAGCCCCAGGCTGGGACCGAGACCGAGTATCCAACTCATGGAAATTCTGCTGTACACTTCAAATTCGTATTTCTTGACTGTTGTGTAATGCCAAACAAACATTACCAGTAGAGACATCGCTGCTATGATGAGCGGAACCCATCCTCCTTCGTTGATCTTTAAAAGCACAGCTGAGAAATATGACAGTTCCACCACGAGCGAGAGAACGGCGAATATAAGGACAATGGTCCAGTGGCACCGCCACACGAGAATCATGGTCAGTACCATCAATAATGTGGTCACAAGCATCACGATTACAACCGCAGTCCCTAAAATTCACCAAGATACTAAAACAGTCAAGACAGATGCTCAAAACTAACCAAAATGCCGACTTCAGTCTTGTATCTTACTTTTAAATTAGAAGAGATTTTAAATAATAGATAAGAAATATGAAAAATTCATTTGCTACCAATTGTTTTTCAGTAAAAGCTTATCTAACTTAAAATGGTTTTCAAAGCCCGATCCGGATAGTCAAATTTGATCCACAATCGTTCTAGTCCAAAGCTGGCGTATTGATTTTTGTTCAAATATTCCGAGATGAATGCTTGAAGAGTCATCATCTGGAATTGGCGTATTACGGACAAATTAAATCTCACTTAGCATTAATTTCTAGAGGGTATTATGGAAAAAGTCTCACGTTTGTAGTTAGAAAAGATATATAAGAGATATAGGCCTCTTACTACCAATTAGTTTTATGTTGAAAATATCTAACTTAATACTTACCATATGCATTTCCGATGTCGATCTGGTTCTTGAAACTAGCAGTGACGGCTATACAACCAATCATGAGTATCCAGTTAATATCAGGGCAATAGATCTGACCGAGGAACTTTTTGGAAGTGTGAACAATTTTAACTCGAGGGAAACACCCAAGAGATACAGCCTGTTTGATTAATGAATAAGTCCCTGATATGGTAGCTTGGCTCCCAACGATTGCAGCTCCAGTCGCGGCTATAAACATTGGCCAATATACACTTTCTGTGGAGTCAAAGCAAAAGAGAGCTTCAGTGTTCTGTATAAGCACACTATGTATGACTTTGAGACTAGTAGAACTTTTGGAAAAGGTTTAGGACAAACCATGGATAGATGCATAGAAGGCGTCTTCGTAATGTTCTTTGTGGTTCACAAGATACGCAGCTTGTCCGCAGTATGCTAGAAGAAGACAAGGGAATACAAAAAGTGTAAAAGCTAGCTGTATCGCTTGTAAAGGGAAATAAGAAATGTCTGCATATAGTGCCTCTGTGCCTACAATTTTTGAAGAGGGAAAATTTTAAGATAGTCAACTTCCAATATGAGACGGTGTTCCTAATAGAAACATTTTAGAGATAGCTGTAAAATGAATCTCTTTGAAGCTAGTTTTACCTGTTATGCTGAGAAGAATGCCACCGAGTGAAATCCAACCATCTTGTCCCCGTCTTTTGAAGTACAAGTATATATATGTTGGCGAAAACGCTTTTAAAACGCGTGTGTCGTGTTTGCAAATGTTGTATATACCAGTAGATCCAATGAAGAGGAACCAAATTAAGACGATAGGCGCAAAGAGCCATCCTACCTTGTCTGTACCACAGTGTTGCATACTGAACAGTCCAATTAAAATAGCGACAGACACAAACACAGCAATGTCTGCATAAAAAAGGATCATAACAAGTGAGCAAAAGCTAAACCAACCGGAAACTTAAATTTGACATGTTACCGCTGCTCATCTTTGGATTGCTGACTTTGATCCCACCAGTAGCTGAAAGAACTGTAAAAAAGGAAGGTCTTATAAGCTAAAAAGCTTATAAAAGTGTTCTAAAAATCGGTTTAGACGTCTCCTAGGCGGCAAATCAGTCATAAATGAAACAATTATTTTACAACAATTTTAAAAACAAAATGTTCTCGACACCTAGATGTCCGCCAAAGTTATAAGTGAAACAGTGTTATAAAACATTTAATTATCCTATAGAACGTGTAATTACCGCCTAGCGATTTCTTAAACAGTGGTCGAAAATTTGAGTAAACATGCCAAGTTAAAGAAGTAGAAAGGAGGAGAAGCTAAGTTACCAGAGATGGCTGGGGTTAAGATACCATCACCTATCATCATGCACGTCCCTAGAAGAACAATGACAAGAAGGGCTCTCTTCTTCGATTGTCTACTCTCCAACCACTCCTTTGTTTTAGCAGCAAAAGATTCTTCAGCGACTAAAGTACGACTATAAGTCGTGAGTTTCTCATCGCTGCGTTGCTGATTCGGGATGAGATTCACGTTAGCATGTCTACAAAGCAATGAGTATATAGCTAAAGTCCCACCTGCACACAAATATTCATTAGTGTACGTGTTGGTTAAAAACAATGATCAAGCTTTTTGAAAGCTTACCTTGACCATTGTCATTAGCTTTGCAGACAATGAACACATACTTGATGAGAGGTATCAGAAGAAGAGAGTAAATGATCAAAGAAAGAGCTCCAATCACATCTTCAGTATCATTAATCCCATCAGGAAATGTATTGTAGAACACATACAATGGAGAAGTCCCTAAATCGCCGTAAACTATCCCTAGACTTTGGAATGATAGTCTCAGTAGCATCCAAGTCGATAAGACCTGATGCAAACCCAAAGTTAAAAACCTATGAAACTGAAACTGAGTAAAACAGAGTAAGTAGTTACCTTTTCTTTGTTCATGTTCTTGAGCGTATCAGCTTCTTCATCCATAGGTTGATCGAGACCCTCCTCAAATTCCCTCATAGCTTCTCTGTCTCTTTCTTCAATCGTGCTTTCTCCTTCTGTAATAGATGCTTCTACCCTTTCCGCCATTTTTTTTTGTAATCTGAAAACAAATTTATCTTTAGATGATAACAATGTCGAAACTTTTCTTTGTTTGGACCTGAGTATAAGAAGAGACTCTAGTTATCACAGAGGAACTAATGTCTTGTCAACTCTGGTTCTGTCATGGAATTGGACACAGGCTACAACTGAAACTTGTAAAGAAAGCCACGTTCCCTTTTTATAAAAGAAAAAGCGACGTTCCCATTATATAATAATTTTTTGTGTGTTTGTTTGTTCGGTATATACTTTTTTCTTTTTTTAAATATTGGCATATACTTTTATTTGTGATTGTTGGCTTACGATGAAGAAACTATAGAGTTGAATAAAACTAAATTTTATCGCGGCAGCAATCATAACTTATTTGCACCTTGTGAAAATGGTTGTTTATTTTCCTTTTGTCTTGCTTTCGCTAACCTGATACACGCCGCACATGAGATCTTTGTTTTTGTCAACTAATATTTATTTACATGAAATGTAAGAATACATACAAGATACATGGAATAGTAAAACAACAGACGACATAATTAATATTATATAAACAATAGGGTACATGAAAAGAATTTATAATATGTTTTTTTTTTATAAATCTTCTTTATTAACAGGATACCAGCGTTGTTATTTGGAAAAATCCCATGAAAAACTTTTAAAGTGACACGTACTTCCACTTTAAACCTCCAAATACTAAGTTTTCATAATAAACCTTGAAACTAAAAACATTCTTAATAAAAACTACTAAAGTGGCTCATGTGTTTTGTCTAGTATTAAGATACACAGAATTATAAACTATATTAACGTCATAACTAACGCCGTCTTTTGATAGAATGTGTTTTTTTGCAATTACATATACTTTTTGATAGAAGCACCGTAAATGTTTTTTTAAAAAGGATAAAATACTTTAAAAAGAAAACCATAAAGTAAGAAAAAATCTACCGAGAGTAGAGTAATAATAGTCTAAATGTTTGAATTTTCTGATTCAAACTTTGTGATGCATTCGTATGTTATAAATCAGAAAAATTCGTATGTTAAAAAGCAGAAAAAAAATCAACATACGATTTTTTTTAACACAAAATTAACATAAGATAACAATCCAAATTACATAAGAGTCACAAAAAAAAGAAACCAACATCACAACTATTCGAAGTTACTACGTTAACAGAGTTTATAGTTATGTCCATCTTAATATTATACAAAACACTAGAGCCACTTTCAAAGTTTTTTTAAGAATGTTTTTAGTTTCAAGGTTTATTATGGAAACGTAATATTTGGAAGTTTAAAGTAGAAGTACTTGCCACTTTAAAGGTTTTTCATAGGATTTTCCCGTTGTTATTTTACTTGCGATTTTTTTATTTCATGTAGCATTATAAAGCACCCGTTTCTTTTGTTGTATCCCAGATTAGATCTATAAATAATCTTGGGATTGCCATCCAACTTATTGATCCACCAAATCATATCGTTAATTTTAAAAGTTGTAATAATATTGCCATACAACAAAGAAAATACACGACTCATATATAGTGGTTTCCATATTTTCAATAAAAATTTAGTGTTCCATTATTCCATACCAAATGTATTGTATCGAATTATGGATGTCGTTCGCCATTGTGTTGATATTCTATCCAATTTTTATAATATTTCAACGGCCAGAAATTAGTGAATACCATCATCTCTTTCTATAGTTTATCTACCGGATAATCATTCAATAATGAAAGAAGATAAATACCTGATTTACATATGATATGCTCAAATTAACTTTAAATCACTTTTGCAAATACGAGGATTGGTGTAGTGCTTGAAGATGAAATTCATAGGGACTAAGGATCACACAATAGATTTTGGATTTTGAGTTAAGCTAAATCAGAAATAGAAAAGCAATAAAGCAAGAACAAAGTAAATAAATTGATTTAAAAATGATGGGAAAAAGCACTAAGACTCAAGGATATTTAAACAAGCAATCGGAACTGTATGTGGTAAGGGTTTTATTAATAACAATCCTAGAACTCGAATTCGTTAGTAAGTTATCCAACTCACGATGCGATAAACTGTGAGATGCCTAACTCTAATCAAAGACCAACTCTCGTTGCGAATTTGATGAATCTAGCAAGCTTTAAGTACCAATTTGATATGTTCATTAAATTCTATACCAACTCTCATTGCGACTAAAGGATTAGGTTCATGTAGTCGATTACACTCTGGTGTCTCACAACTATCTTAAAACTATGTATTTAGTAAATAGTCTAGAAACATGGATAAAGATCAATCATGGTGAAGGATATAATAAGATTTATCCTAGCAGATCTATCAATCAATCAGTTCGTCATAAACCCTAGAAATCTTTAAATCTAAAAAGCATACTACTCAGACATAATCATGCAAGACATAACGATAATCTGAATAAAACTACATAGAAAGAATAAGAAATATCGGAGTTCCAATCGATCTTTTAAGGAGTTTTGTGATCTTCTCTCCAAAACTTCTAAGAACATAAATGAAGTGTATCGTAAACAATGACTGGAAAATACTAAATATAGGTTAAAACACGTTTATGGGCTTCTTTGCAAATACTAAAAAAAATTGGGCCAAAATGTAATTTTGAGACTTGTGCTGGCTTGCTCGAATAGCATGGATGGCGAGCGACCCCAAGGGTGGTGTCGATCGACACTCTCTCCATAAAACGACTCTAAATTCAACTTTTCTACTTCAGTTTTGCAAATACTCCAAATAGCCCCATAATCTTCAAAATACTCCAAATCGTACGTAAACATATAAAGACTATAATGTAGAATCAAAACATAATATAAAAACTCTAAAACTGGACTTACACCATAGTTAAATCTCTAAAAACCAAGTTATATGAACATAACGTTTCGTTAGTTCTAGAATAAGTTTTTTTCACAATCCATAAGATTGGCCTGGCCATCGATTGTGGACATTGTAACCACGTTGGAGATAACGGATGCATAATGGAACATATCACTCGGATCAGTGTTTTTGCGGTTCCGTTTAAAATCTGAAGATATCTAAAATGATCCCTTGACAAGTTGAACAAAAACATTTTTGGAATTATCACTGGTGTGAGAATCAAAACAAAACAACATTAATGTATTCTATAGGGAAAATTCCCGTGAAAAAAATAAAAATAATAATAATAGAAAGGAGCAGTTGATACTGATGAATATCTGTGTTGATCTGATCTCCCATGACTAATTTTTTTTGTCTTCTTTCACATTGCTTAATATATCAAGAGTCGATTAATTGACTTCTATAATAGAAAATTAGTGATGAAAGATTGGTATGAGACAAAGTAAAGCCATGGCCTTTCTGATCCTCTGAGAGAACATAGCAGTTCGTTTATTTAGGTTTTATAATGAAACTAGAATACTACCCGCGTTAAAACGCGGATTATGTTTCTTTTTTATTTAATTTACATTATAGTTTTATTATATTTGATGGTCGGTTAGTTGGGATTTGTCTATTGCTAATGACGGTTCTAAATTTTATTATCAAAACAATCTTATATGTTGATAATATGGGTCAGAAACCCTATGTTATCAATTGTTTAATTCTAAGTCCATTATACATATTTTATGTAGAATTAATCAACATTTCAGCTACTTTATCTTTCTCTAAAATATATATTTATCATATGATTAAAATTTCTTCTAAAATAAATTCATATTATTTTATGTAACTCATATTCTATATAATAAAAAGAAAAAAATATCATAATTTTGGACTCTAAAACTTTCTTATTTGAAAATTTTGTTCTGATTAGGTCTGATACTCAAAATCTATTGTCTTATACTACGGTATTATCTAAAAGGGGATGTCGAAATATCCTTAGTATACTATGAGGAATAGTAAAATTTGTAACATAATTCCATAGAATAGTAGAAAGAATATTACAGCATATTTTAATTAGTTTTCCATTAATGATTTTGGTATAAGAAATTGGTTGTTACTAATTATAATTAGTATATACTGTGTATATTCATTTTAAAGATGAATTGGTTTGATAAAAATAATAATTCTCAGTTTATTTCGTTAATGAAAATTTATATGTATACAATAATATTTATCTTATGAAAACATGAAGGACAAATGCTATTCAAACTATAAAATAGCAAAAAAATTTACATGTTAATTATAAAGTAATGTCATAAAAGTATATATTCTTTTTTTTGGATGAAAACAATTAAACGGTATATACCATTGTTTTCCTTGGTAAGCCATAAGTACTATTGTTATTTTATAATGAAAAGTATGCCCAATTAAATT
This sequence comes from Moricandia arvensis, assembly GCA_905132765.1. NCBI lineage: Eukaryota > Viridiplantae > Streptophyta > Magnoliopsida > Brassicales > Brassicaceae > Moricandia > Moricandia arvensis. The sequence goes on along the minus strand of CAJHQP010003906.1, from coordinate 6,596 downwards.
TTTATACCTTGGTTAGTATATGTGCAAATCTATAAAAATATCTAACTGTTGGTCACCAAATTCATAGAGACCATTATATAATTGGGTGAAAATATTAAAGCCAGTTGAAAATATTTCCTTTAAATCCAATACTGTTACCAAAAATTTTGCAGAAATCTTAAATGAATCTTGCAACTTAAATTTCTCTAACAATGGTTCAATAAAAATATTTTAAGTAGCATGTTTAATATTTAATCACAACATTGTTTAATAAGCCTAAACTTAAAATTTGCCAAGATAATTACAAATAGAACTCTAAATTAATAGATTAGATAAATTAATAGATTAGATATGTTCCCGCACTTGAATCACACATCTAAAAAAAGTTAATATGTATTTAACTATATCAATAATATAATTTTACTTGATAACATATAAATATCACTAGTAGAAGTTATGTACCATCCATTTTTTGCTAAACAATGTATTAGAAGACAAACGTGACCAAATTATAAATCCAACCCACTAAAATTCTACCTACTCCCTTATACATTAAAAGCATTACAACATTTTAACTATGACGAGTGTCATTAATAGAATGTTTTCAAAATCCCTAAAGAATTATGTTGGTCCAATTATTAAGTATGTATTATAATTTTCATCTAATCATAAAATTAACTAATAATATATATTTAATATTTTCCCCTTTTTCTTAAATAAAAGCTACTTGATTACCTGATATGATTAAAATATATATATAAAAATTAATAATTTTAATAATAAAAATTTGATAACAATTTATGTATCTTCCATAATTTATGTTTAACTTTATATTATGAACAGAAAATAAAAAATCATATTAACCATATAATAAAAATTTATATTTTCGTATTTGTTAGAATTTGAATTTTTAAATGGCTATAAATTACTAAAACTGTGAAAAGTCCCACATTAAAAATTTGTACAATGGTTTAAAAATTTTATTATAAAAATATAAATTATCATAAAACCATATGAGTAAAAATTCTCATCTAATAGAGATTCAAAATCATATATATATATATATATATTCACATATCATATAAAAATAGACAAATATTTATAATTTCAAAATTTGCATTGTAAAGAATTGAGAGCTTAAAATAATTTATAGTAAGAACAATTATAAATTATTAAAGCTATTAAAGTCCCATAATGATTTTTTTTTGTTATCACGTGTTTACAGTATTTGTTATAAAAAGATATCGATAATCAGAAAACCATATGACTAAGAATTCTCATTTAATAGAATATTCATATTAAAAGATATTATATATCTATGTTAATATCATTTAAGTTCAATTATATCCTACAAAATATATAAAATTTATTGTTTAGATAAATTTACTGTAAAATGATTGTAAATAAACAAAAGTGGTTGCTTTAATGTGTTTACGCCAACTTAGTTATATAATAAATTGTTATTAAATTATTTAATATATATTTATTTTTTGTTAGATTTATAATATATAAAAATGTAAAATAAGTAATAGTACGTAAAAGTAGTTTTTATAAATAATGTTCATTCTGCGTAAGGCGCGAATAATGAGAATCGAGACCACATCCCAATTTGTAAAAGCCTATTCACTTGGTTGGTTTCTTCACCGGTTTGGTCTCTGTCGCTAGATGCTTCTAATCCTGGGCTCTTCTTCTTCCTTCTCTCTTTGGAGAGTTCATTTCCAGTTCATTTTCGAATGTCAACCGATTTTCACAGTTTTGGTATACAATTCAGGGATTTAAGATTTCATAAAATTTGAATAATAGCTAGATGCATAATATGGGGTTTTCGTGTCTCCGAGAACATCTTGCTTTTTGGTTTCTTAGTTGTTAACTCTGGTCGTTTCTGATTATTGTTTATGCATGATTTTTATTATAACATAAATTTAATTACATTACTAATTTATTTAGAATACTAATATTTTTGTTTTATTTAAAGAAGCTCTTCTTATTTTTTAAGAGCCTTTTAAAAATTCTTAAAGATACAAGTGTTCTAAGTTCATTTGAAAGAATCCAGTGGGGAATTCAGTTTAGAATCTAAAATCGTTTGATTTTTATTATATTTTTAGATCATTTTATATAAACTGAAAATTTGCAATAATTTTAATGAAATCACTCTTAAAAATCATATAAACTATGATATTTGAGATTTTATTTTAATTTTAACCGAGAAACTTCACCAAAACGTTCTGAGTGATTAGAAATATTTTAAACTTCATAACGTCAAATATTTTTGAACTTTTAAAATTAAAGTACTATTACAAGGATGTCATTTCAATACCATCTTAATCTTCTAATTGAATACACCCTCCCCCTAGTACAAACATATTTTTCTTATTAATAATTTTTAAAATTCACGTTATTTTGCTACAATTTGTCACTTTTGCTGTCGTATTAGTTCCTGCTCATTTGAGCATATACTTCAAGATAAGTATTATTCAATCATGTAAATTTCCACTTTTCAATATGTTAGAATATGTTGATGGTTAAAAATTACACAATATCATACTCCAAGGATATATATAATCGTTTTCTTTCTTCAAAATAGTTTATAAAAAAAACCTAGAAACTTTGTCACTCAGCCCATAATTGTGACATATTGACATATTTGATCTATTCTATTACAACGAAGAAATCATTAAAAATAGTACTAATGTTATATGATCTAATACGAATTATGTCACTGAGATTTTTAATATTTCATTAAATTTATTATCATTATCAAACTTGATCACGAAAATTAATGTTAAAAAAAGTATTTCCAAAAAAATAAACTAAAAAGATTCTCTTATATATTCATTTTTATTATGAAAAAAAGACTTTAAACTATTAGGTAAATAAACAGTTTTGTGTTATAATTAAAAAATTATTATAAATTAATATTATTTAAATTATAAGTTATATAAAATAAAAATATTTAATATTATATATATTTCAGAAGTATAATTAAATTCCTACAGTTATAATAAAAATGGATAAATGATTAAATATATTATTTATTTATAAGTTATAAACTAAATTAAAGTAGTAGAAACATAAAATATCATAAATTCATGGAACTACAGTATATTTCATTTTTTGAAAAAATATATTCTAAAATAATATATAATGTAATAATATCTAATTTATAAATAAATTTCTTAGATTTTAATTATTTTAATTATAAAAATGTATTTATTCAAAAATAAAGAAATAAATAAATTATTATTTGATTACATATATAGTATATCAGATTTTAGTTAATGTTGTTTCAATTTCAGCTTCTATCAAACATACAAATTGTTTATGAAATATGAGACGATCAAATTATCTTATTTGTATTTAAAATATTAAAAATAATTTTGGACCTATGTGGGACACATAAAAAATATAAAATACTTCATTTCTGTTTTAAGCATTAAGTATAAACCTATAACTAATGCAGCGCGGATTAATAAACAAAACACAAATAAATCTTATCTACAAACTTATATTATTATTCATATAAAGTATATAAATAAAGACAATACATATTAAACTTACAATAACTATTTTATATAAAGAAAATACTATATATTTTTTTAATTATTATCTTGCATTTTAAAGATTGAAAAACTAAATTTTTATTGCAGTAGTGAAATTTTCAAGTTTACCACATTATTGGTATCATTATTCATCTTTACCGTCACTAAAGAGATATTTTCACACATATCTTTTTTAAGAGGTAAAAAACTCTTTAATTAATTAGAATCTTAAACTTTAAATTCCAAAACTCTACCTAACCCCTCAACTCTAAACCCTAAGTCTTAAATTAATTAACCCTAAGTTTCTAAGTGTCTTTTTACCTGGTAAAAGTGATTAAGGTAAACATGAAAATAGTAGTATAAATGTCGTATTTTGACAATTTCCCATTGCAGTAATAAGCCATTGCAGTAATTAACCTGGATAATGACATTTTCTAATAAATTATTTTCATATAGTTTGAATATAACATGGTCTAAACTCTTCTTAAAGCTTAAAATTTTAACCTACCTAATAAAAACATTTATTTAAACATAAACTAGATTTTTACTCGCCCTTGAAAGGGCAGGTATATTTTTGTATATTTAAAATTATATATAACTAAAAATATTTTTCTTGCATTTTTTTAAATCAAAAGTATATTTTGATTTTTTTTTAAATATACCATATTATGATTACTATATTCTATTGAAGTTGTTATATTTAGGTAAGATATGTAAGATTATGAATGTAGATGGATAGTTGAGTAATAGGAATAATTATAAATATCTGTCTTTAATAAAATAGTACCATAAATTATATAATATACTAACAAACTTGAAACAGTCCAAAGTTAAATGACAACTTTCAATGGTAGATAAATTTAGGACTTTATTTTAATAGAATAGATTATATACAAAAATTTAAACATAAATTACATTTTAAATTTAAAAATAGTCTTGCGCTTCGAAAAGTGGGTCAAATTTTAGTTTAAGTTATGGCACCGAAAGATCTTTTTTACTAGTTTTGAATGACTATATTCTAGCCGATATGTTTTTTTAATTCTTACTTCAAATTATCAAACAATCTTATCATAAAAGATCGGTTCATATTTTTGGTTACGAAACAAATACAAAGGTTAACAAAAAAAACTATTTGATTAAGCTCAAGTACCTAACCAAAACCAATTTGCCACTCCTTTACAATTAAACTAGAGTTTAACCCGTGCACCCGCACGGGTATTGTTTTTGTTTTTATAAATTTGTATATTTGATACATATAATAAAATAATAAAATATATTATTACAGTCCAATGTTTGATATTGGGTAACTTTCTGATAATGTTGTTCTCAAGTGCATTTTGGGTATCAGTTCGGTTTATGTCGATTATTTTGAATATGAAGTACCTTAGATAGGGGATTTGAAGAGCCACTTAAAACAAAGAAATTTTGGTTCGAAGTGGTTTGGGTAGTTTTCCGTTCTGTTCTATATGAGTGATAAAGTTAGGAACCAATAAATAACTATAAAAGAATTGGGTATAGTTTGGTTTCGGTTAGTTCATTTGTCGGGTAAATTCAAATAAAATATCATATGATTTGAATAAAATATGAAAAAGTTCGGATACCACTCTCGGACAATTCTAATTATTTTAGATTTTATAGAAAAAAAAAGTATCCAAATAATTTTGGAAAAGTAGGTTTTTCAGATAGCTTCAAACATTTTTAATAAGTTTTTAAAATCTTTTTATATAATTATTTTCTATTATATGATATTTTTAGGTATAAGCTCGTATTTTATATATTCATGTACTCATTTGGTTTCCAGTTTGGATATGGTTCAGGATATTTTGAATATAAAAATATAAATACCATTCAAATTTTTGGGAGGTTTGATATTGTTCCAGTTTCAATATTTTCCATTTGGTTTCTGTTAGTATGCCTAATTGTTCTTGTGCCTTGTTTGAATCTCAATTGAACTAAATAGTTTTTTATTGGTGACTGTTTCCAACATGTCTGGTGGAGAGAAGAAAGAGTTCCATCAGCTCTTGGTTTGTGATTGGCCTTTAGAAATGTCTTCAACCTTTGTAGTTGGTAGCTTGTGTGGCATAATCACTGCCACGGGATAGAATAATAGAGAACGATTGTCTTCTCTATGTTGTTAAGTTTGCTCCTTACCATCAAAGAAGCAAAGAGAGTATAAATGTCAATTCTTGATGGAGGCATGGAGTATCTAAAGCAGCTTCAGCTCCAAGTTCATGTCACTAACGATTCATTAACTTTGTATGTTACAAGGACATTTAGTTTATTCTATCAGATGATGAAACCACTCTTTTTTTGGATGTTTGTAGATATTGACAATTAGGAACATGATAAAACTTGATCCTATGTGCTTACCTGAAACTACATTAGAGCCATTGGAACTCTCTCAGATCAGACGTGGGATTCCCCAAGAAGCAACCAGTGATTATCTTCTTAATCACACCAATCAATTTGCTTCCACTTCTAACAACCAAATTCCAAAGCACATATGATAGACTACCAGAGAAAGAGAGATTGTAATTTATTTAAAAGTGATATTAAGATGCAATTTCTAGATACAATGATCAACGCAAATTCTAAAGATCAATAAGATATACTCAAAGTCATTATGTAACACAGATCGCATTTTTTCCAAACAACAGTGGTCAAAGGCACATTATGTCTGAGAAATTCTATAAAAAAACAATAGAAACAGCTTTTATAGTTGTATGACTAAGATATAATCTAAGGCTTTTTTTTTAGAATTGAGAATGGTTACAACTCTGAAGGATAATCATATAATGAAAAGAAGAGAATCTCAACCAACAGTTACCGCCATGGAATCAGTTGTCCTCGTGATCCTAGCAGTTACGCTAGCTCTGCTCATGGATGAAGATGATGAAGAATAATCATCAGCTTCAAAAACCCTAGGTTCTCGATACCCTTATGAGTTACGACCTACGCTCAACGTAAGACCAAATCTCGTGCTTATTCGCTGCCGGAGACGACATCCCTAACTCCCGAAAGGTGAGGACTGGACAAAGATTGAAGATGTGATCATAAGGCAAGGTGAGAGAAGGTTGA